>WBNO01026403.1:23072-119691 GCA_013400575.1 Peucedramus taeniatus | reverse complement strand
TATTATATATTATATATTATATGTTATATGTTATATGTTATATGTTATATGTTATATGTTATATTATATTATTGAAGCATTTGTCTTCAGCTTGTACTAGCTGTTTAAAAAAATATGAATATAACTGTTGGCATTACTGGAGGGCATTATTCTACAAATTAAGTTTACAGCTGGTAGCATTTTTCCATAATGAATTATTGATTAATTATTCCAGATATTGCCCATCCTCACTCCAGCTCCAAGCACTGCTTACTGCATGGCTAAGTCAGCCCATGCTAGAGCTATTCCTTGGACTGAGTCCCCAAACACCACATTCCTGTCAGTTTTCACCTCTTTACTCTTGTCACCATCTTCCACAGAAATCATCCACGCTCCTCCCTGCCTAACACACTGTGGTGAATCACAAACACGTTCCAGCGTAATACTCCTGGCACTTATTAGAAGATCATTTGCATTTACATTGCTTCCTAACAACCTTTATAAATTATTGCTTTGCCTTGAAATTAATAGTCATTGTGGATAATGTTTATGTGGCTCAGCCTTCTTCATCCTTCAGTCACCATTTAGATCATTTCAAAGCATATGGGGATGTGTGGGTGTGTACTTAAGTGAATGTTTCTCTGCTGTGCATACATATCCTGGCAAAGCATATTCACACCTATATCATAATGTGACAAGTACTAGGTACCAATTTAAATGGATAGAATCAGCTTTAAGTTCAGTGAATTCTATAAAAGTTGGTATTTTTGTTACTTACAAATTAGTGATACCAGACTCCATTGATTTGTGTTCCATCTATTCTTCCAGGAAGAAACCATCCAGTAACTGGAATAAAAGAGTTTTAAAATCTAATTTTATTCTATCCAAAGAAAGCATTTTCCAGGTAGATGGACACTGAGTTAAGCTACCAAGGTGATCTAAGCTTATAATGAAATTGTTTTGATCATTCTGGACAATTTAATGACAATATGCCTGACCTTGCCTGTGCAGAGCTCCTCACTGAACCTGTATTCAAAGAATACTTTTAAAAGACAGATCATAAAAAAATTACGCACTTCAGGTTCAAAGCACTATTATGACCAAATGTGTTTCATAAATTCAACAGTCTCTGTTAATGTCAGCAGTGAAAATTAAGACTTTCTATTCCTTTCCTTTTGTAATGAACCTAATACAAAGAGATCCCTATTTCCAGTGTAACCTTCAGCTTGTGTACAAGTACATAATGATAAATTCAAGGATTAAATTCAGTTGGAGCAAGAAATCCTCCAGTAACACAAAAACAGAGATGTGAAGGACCAGACAGAAATAAGCAGTACTGCACTCTTAAGCAGTCACTAGCTCTGAGGTAGAAGTTTACACAATGTATTCCCTGTGTTTCTTGGATCTAAGACAGGCAGCAACAACTTATCACTTTCCCTCAGGGTTTTTATGTTAATTTTGTTATTTGTTTCATTTATGTAACAGATACTCATAATACTCTTTAGACATTCAGCAGCTAGCTGTGATAAACACTATCTTCCTACTCCTGCAACAGCTGATTTGAGCTGAGGACGTGCACCATTGCCTTCTTGTGCCACTGGTAGAAGAACATGGGAACACACTGCCTCTTTCACTTTTTCTTTCTAGAAAAAGAATTTAAAAGAAGAAAAAGCCTCTGTCTTTGTTGCTGCGCTTAGCAGAGCAAGTAGCAGAGGGAAGTTGCAGATGAAGATCTGTAGCCAACCAAAGATATCTTGTAAATAAGTTTTCTAGGTCAGGAAGAGAAACTGGCATGTGGGAAGTAATTGGATAGAAAGAGGTAGTTGAGATTAACGCTTTGTGGCAAATAGATGACTCTCTGGAAGATGTAACTTTTGAAAAATACAGGAACTCTCAAAGATTTTGTTGGAGGAAGCCATTTGCCNTTTTTTTTTTTAAATTAGCCACCTACAAGACTACTGACGTATGCTGGCACCTGACTGGCACGACGAAAGCCCTATGCACTGCCACAGTAACCACACTCCTGCTATCCATATTTACATTTTATCTCTCTTCCTTCACCTCAAGCTAGTTAGAATGGAGACAGTCCTGTGTATTTAGTCTTTGGGATAAGGAAGTCTTGAAATACTTTACAAGTACCCTCCTGCAAATAAACTGGAGGGTGGAGATTGGCATCCACATACTCTCGTTGGTGCACAAGCAGCATTCACATGAGGAAGCAGATTCCTCGGTGGGAGAAGAGCTGGGTGGATCATTCTCCTGCTTCAGTGTACCTTTGTTTTACAGCCCAGGTCCTCATCTGATTAAAGCCCCTGTCTTTCAATGAGACCAACAAAACCCTGCTAGTTTAAAACAGCTAAGCACCCTCTCCCTGTCTCTGATCCCCGCCTGGCTTTTAGGCAGTTCTCACAGTGCTGTAATAGAGAGGATGGTCTCCAGCTAAAAAAAAAATAATGCACTGCTTGAAACCCGCAGAGAGAGACACCTCTCTAAGGTGCACTCAGCTGTGGCCCAGGAAGAGCTGCATGATGAACAGCAAAACAATCCTGCCCCTGTTTGCCCAATGGCGACATCTGTGTCTCGTTAGCGACGCACGAACTCTTAAAACAGTTCTTCTCTCAGGTGGAAGTGAGCTGTATAACTTCATTCCCTTGATGTGAGTAGCTAACAATGTTGCCTCGAGCCTTTGCATTACTACTGCATTCAGGTATGAGCTCAGATTCCTCTTGCTATGGAGCAGAGGAGTTGAAGCACAGGAGAAAATTTCAGCTTTAATTAACCTGTCCTGGTCCCTTGTGTTACAAAAATACTCTCAGTGCTCCAGAAATCAAGTATTTACATGGATTCTTTGTTTATTTTCAAATAGACTTTCTGAAGATTTGAAGTACCTGTAATCCTTAACCCACACTCATCACGAATGATGAGGATCTCTCTTACCTTATATATAAATCTCTGAACCAGATAGTGGGTTGATATTCCTGGTCAATGTAAATACAATTGATTAAAAGCACGTATCAGCAGACCTTCAAAGTGCAAAGAGGGGCCTTTCAAGCAAAAAAAAAAAAATTTTTTTAAACCATCAATAATGCTACAGCTATTCGGTTCATTTGAATTTGGAGACCAGTACTGAAGTTAGGGGAAGTATTTTCCTACTGTGGTTAGATCTTAAAAGATCTGTGCATGTGGGAACTAAGTTCCACTTTGCTTTGTGGGAGCTTCAAACCCAAAGGTTCCAAGGCTAATCTTGGGGAAAATAAGAAAGGAATTTGTAGGTGGATGAAGATGTGATGGCATTTGAGAAAAACTGGACTACGGTGGCCTGAACCCATTCTGCAGTGCTTGCAGATCTTTGTTTCAGTAAATTTTAAATAGAAATAAAAGTATTGAAGATACCCAAAGCAATATATAGCTTTGAGCTATTTACTAAAATATCTCACAGTATAAGCACGTATCTTTGCTTCAAAACCATGCAGGTGAGCAGTGACCCTGAAAAAGCATCTCTTAATCTTAAACCCAAATGGTTAAAGTTAAATCATATGGTATCTCCATCTTCTAGCAGGCATTTGCAACTCTTTTGAAGGCAACTGAAAAGTACTTAATTTGCCTAGATGCACTCACTTGCACAATTATAAAGTGAAATAGGGTAGCTGGCATTAAAGGCTAGGGATGTAGGAACCATAAAAATGTGATAACTTGTTCCACTTGTAATTTCCCTTAAGAAAAATTTCATTAATTTATGTGCCCATCATTTCCCTGAATTTACCTGAAACATTGTATAGTAGTCATAAAGCCAAAAGATTACTCACATTTCCCTTTTCTCCAAAGTACTTTGTGGGGCCACATACCTTTCCCAGGGAAACGAAGGAGATAAGATGGAATGTCAAAGTATTCTGGGGAAAAAAAAAAACAAAAAAAAAAACAACACTTTTTTGGGGTTAAAAACATGACTAATTTATACCATTCCAATCCTTCACCCTACTGTATTCAGCACCAAGCAAGCAGTCCTACCTAACATATCAGTTGCACTCAACATCTTTCCTGAGATACTGCGGAGTCCTTCATTCAATTGACATAACTTTGCAAGTATCCACTCCATGAAAAAAAAAAAAAAAAACAAAAAAAAACAAGAATCTGAAAGAAAACAAAGCTGTGTCAAAAGACAGGGAAGATGGAACAGAATTAAAATGCACACTTGCTTTAGCCTATCGAGATTTACCCTCCTCAGGGCTTGGGCTGGACAGGCTATGTGCAATTTGTTTACCCAGAAAGCACAAAGCAGGTGTATGTCTGCAGAGCAAACCCTTGTGCCTGCAGACTGCCCCAGCTGGTTCGTTCAGGAGAGCTTCACCATCTCACAGCCTTACCAACTATTCCTCATGGGGCCAAGCTGGCTGCTGTTTCCCAAATCAATTTTTCCAGCTACCTATGCAGGCCCTAAGGCCCAGTGAGGTTACAAAGACCTTAAATGATGATTATCAGACAGCCTTCGAGGTCTTGCCGACCTAGTTCAGAAACCACATCCCAGAGTGGCCCTGGCCAGGTTACGTGTGCTGGTCAACACTGGAAACTTCTACTGGCTTGTCTGTGCAAGGTAAAGCATGTCAGTGCAGTCCTGCCAGAAGAAGCTCAGTGTAAATACATAATTATAAAGATATCTTTTACTGCTACAGCTTATTTCAGCCTCTTCACTGAGATGAGGTACAATATTACAAGAACTTTCAGTGGAAGGGAGTTCAGAGTGGGACTGTTCAGGTTACTGGAGCTGTTTTAATTATAATCATGTAGTCAAAGCAGAGGAAAAAAATAATCCTGTACTGTCCTTTCAACTGAGAAGGCATTTTTCATCATTCTTCCTATAATCATTTCCCTCTGTTTTGAAGTATGGTTTGAGGCAAGTGCTCCAAATCTTCTATCAAATTTGAGTCTCTTTGACGATCCCTGTAGGCTCCAGTTCTGCTGTATTAATTGAAACTTAGTGCAGTAGCATATTTGGCCTCATAAATTTTAGAAATGCTGCATTTTTATCTAGTAGTACTATAACCTGAGATACACTTTAATTTTTGATGTCACTAATCACTTCTTTCATGGGGGAAGGCGTGTTGCCATGGTGAAGTCTTTCAACTTATTATTTTCATAGGAACACACCACAGAAGAACATTAGGAAAGTGTAAATAATTCCTTCCTTTATAATGCTTGCTGTGCTATACATCTTTGAACAAGTTACTAACATGTGTCCCTCCTTGTTATAACACATAAAACAAAACTCAGGCACCTACCTTGTGGGGGCGTTTTGAGGGCTGGAGCTTGTAAAGTCCTTTTGAGGATGAAAAGCTTTATATGAGTATTGAGCACTAATCTCAGCCATGTGGACAAGCCGCGCACATTCGAAGTAAAAACCTTTCTAATAACATCCATCTGCATCTTGAATACAAGAAAGAAATTGTAAGACAGCCTGTCAATGATCAAGGCTGTTTCATGCAGCTCACCCTACTGTTTGGCAGCTGGCCAGCCCAGAGAGCCTACAGAGGAAAATGGCTCCGAAGGAAAAAATGTGCATATTAAGCAGAGGACAGCTTTTGTGAAGGGTGAGAAAAAACAAGACAAATACCCCTGAATACCAAAGTGCTCTCTGGTACATGAAGGAATGAAGTGAGACAAACTATAAGAAACTACAGTAGGCAGGAGCCTTGTCTTCCTGCTAAAGATAACTCAAGCCTGTTTGCACTAAACTGGTGAGATAAAACACATTTCTACTTAAGGACCAAGACTGAAGAAACATTGAGGATGTTTCTTTGTGGAGAGGTTGGGGGAAGCCAGGGGAGGATTTATTTGGAACTGCAGCACCTAATCCAACCAAGAATGCATGTCAGCCTTCAAAACTCTATTGATGATATCATAAAGCCTTTCAAAATAGTTTGTGAGGAAATGCAGTAGGATCTGTGCATGCTAAGGGGATCTGAGCAGCTCTTCTTCAGAGGGAATGATTTTTCTTCAGTGGGACTTATCTCACTGGCAAAGGCACTTTAGCTCAGGGCACTGGCTCCCTTCTGTTACAAGCCCCTGTGCAGAGTCATCAGCAAATTCTTTTGCCTGATATATATATATACACACACATATATGTATCCAATGTCAGAATCAGCCCCCTTACTTCCTCTCACCAGTCATCTACAGATTCATTTCACTCAAGCTGTGCTCCAGCTGTACAGCATTGCAGTGCTGCAACAAACATATGGAGTTTCAGCCAATAGCCCTCCTTCACTTCCTACAGGCTTTTAGTCTCTCTTTTTCCCTGCAATGCTTTGTGCACTACCTCAGATGCAGCAGCATTTAATTAAAGTAAAATATGGAGGAATTAAACTAATAACAAGAAAATCTTAATCTATCATCCAACCTTTAGAGAATTTTGTGAGGAAAGATTTCCAATCCTCCATTAAAATGTTTACCTGCAGGAGATTCCTCCTCTAATAAATCATGATTTACATTTAGATAGTACCTTTTATTCTGACAGTTTGTCTTTACTGAAAAGTTGATTCCAGTCATGACTCCTGTGTAGCCTTTAATTCAAATTCCTGCCATACAGAAAGAGACCAAAACTAAATATTTAAGCAGCTTTTAATTCACATTATCTTGCCACAGATCAATTTAGCACAACTCATCAACTGCTAACATGATCAATAATTAATGTGGCTGCAGGTCATCTACTCCAAAGTTCTGTTAGTCTTTGTTATGTCTTCCTGCAGGTTACTCCATGAACCCCCAGAGAATAGGCCAGCTCTTCCCTGGCTCCCTGCAGTGAAATCCACAGAGGAGCTCAGTCCACTGAAAAAAGAAATAAAAAACCCAAGGAACAAAACCAATTTAAAAAACCTCAAACCCCACACCAAAGCAAAAGACTTTAAATATGCTCTCAGAAGTATTCAGGATCCAGCAGATGAGCCCTGGTGAATTTTCCTACTGTGCTGTATTGTGTTACTAATCCCAACATTTGATTTCCTGACCTCCCCCTCTCCACAGCAGGGATGGCAGAAGAGCACATGTCTACATCTCAGCTGTTCTAGTACAGGGCCTGGCATCTTGAGCCAAAGTCTTTGCAGCTGAAATTGAGATGCCACACTGTGGGCTGAAACAAAATTATTCACCTAGGTGGGGGATATATGTTGTTCATTTTGAAGCTCTTTTAAAATAAAACGAGCAACCAAGCCTACACAGATAGAAAAAGCAGACCATGTGCTGCCACATATCTCCCTCCATCTCTGAAACAGACCTCTCCAACCAGACAGATTATTTGTTAGGCCTGAGGAAGCCCTCATTTCCACCATGTGGCTTCCTCAAAACTGCATGTACTTCTGCAATGTGTTTTACTGACTTTGCTGTTCTTGTTGCTGCTGAAAATTTTGAAATCATGTGATTTAATCTGCAGTACAATGACACAGCAGCTGTATTTTCCCATCTTCTCTCTTTCTGTGATTGATTAGGCTTTTTCTACACAAAATACAAGCATGCCAACTAGAAGGATGGTCTTTTACTTTGAGAACTGTGGCCTGCCATCAGTTGTGGAAGAAGTTCACGTAGCATAAATACAGACAACAAAAATTAAGGTTATCCCCCTTCTTGTGTGACAATCAGTAGCAACATAAGCACACCTAACAAGCATAGCATCTCTTGTGTAAGTATAACACCTCTTCAACTGCACTGCTATTTTCAATGGCTACACCTTTTCAAGAAGACAAGGGCTTGAGGATGAAGCCAGCCTTCGAGCCTACCTGTGTGTGCTGTCTGCCAGTCACAAGGCAGCCCAGGACAGCATTCCAGATGACAGCAGGAGGCTGTGACCAGGCCCTGGATGTGCCTGGCAGAGGCTGGGTGCACTCCCAGCCCTGCATGACAGTGCATGAAAAAAATGTGGCTTGTGGGAAAGTAAAGGGAGGAGGAGTGAAACTGGGAGACCAGACTGGGAAGAGGAAGAGAGACTGAGACAAGTCACAGTGGGAGGAGCAGCTGAAAGGTCAAGAGAAGACAGCAGCAAAATGTTGGTGAACAAGTAACCCTTGGTGATTCAAAGCCAGTGTCCACCAGCTCATCCCTTACTCAGAGGATCAGCATGTGCCAGTGGGCATGCACAGGCAGGCCAATCAAATGCTCTGAAAGGGTCCTGTAGGGATGTTTGGGAAAAAGAAAACTATTAAAGTGACAATAAAAATGCTTCAGTGCAAAAATCAGAGCTGCCACGTATGTTTGACTAGAGTGTAAGGAACACTGATATTCTTGATTATTGATTAATTAGAAGTTTATTTCAGATGTGGTTGGAAATATACTGGAAATCTCTTGCTGAGCATTTTTAGTATTACATGTAGTATAGCTGAAGCATTGAGGACTTGTATTGTGTCATACCAGTTCCTTCAGATTCACACACACAGAAGTGGCTTGTGCCCTAAGGTGGTTACAAGTGAAAAAAAATCAGGAGACAACAGATGGAACCAGCAGCTGGAGGATTGGCAGAAACCAAGGCATCTCTGACAGGCATGCCAGACAGACTTTTGTTTGGGGCTTCTTTGTTCCATATCTTTTGCCAGCACCAAAAAAACCAAATCTCAACAAAATTACTCAGTGATCCATAGAAAAAAGAACTCTAGAAAAAGACCTGCGTGTCCTCACTCAGATCAATTTCATGCAGTGGAAGCACCAAAAAACCAAATCTCAACAAAATTTCTCAGTGAACCATAGAAAAAGCAACTCTAGAAAAAGACCTGATGTCCTCACTCAGATCAACTTCATGCAGTGGAAGACCCTGAAGAACCACAGGTACTGCCCAGGATCCTTTTTCAGAAAAAGACCCCCTGAAGCAGCAAATAGCAGCTGAAACCCAGGAAGACAGGCTCTCTACGACTCCAGTCTCCTGAAGACAAATAATTTAACTGTCAGTGGGCAGTCTCCAGCAGACTTATTAAATGCAGGGAAACAGATGTGGGCCTCACTTGGAGCCAGCTCTCCAAGGGCACCTGCAGGGGCTGCTCCCCAGAGCTGCCACCCTGCCACAGTGTGGGGACCAGGCAAGAGCAGCACCAGGGACACTGGCACAGGCTGATATGTCACAGTGCACCAGGGCAAGAGCAGGCAGCCCCTGTGCTGATGGGCACCCTACAGCCTGGGGCAGCAGGGGCTGGACCCTCCCAGGCAAGGAGAAGCCACCCTGGCCACCCTGCCCCCACGGAGCAGCACGGGGAGACACACGGGGAGTAGGGGACAGTGCTGGGGTCTGGAGCCCTTTGCACAGCAGGGATGCTGCTTCAGCCTGGAGCAGGACTGCAGGTGCCAGGGACACAGGGACATGGGGAAAGGACAGCCTTACTGTGAACCTGCACTGCCACTGTCTGTGCAGGGGGTTAAACATGACAGAGTGCTGATTAAAGCACAGGCAGCACGGCGAAGAAAGATTAAGCAGTGACATGAAATGTATGTTAAATGGTACCATAGTCTTTGCTTCATGACAGTCTGATGCCTAAAAAGAAAAAACAATTTTGATGTTCATGTTTTTCGTATCAACTATCTGGGTGGTATTTTTCTACCACAAGGGATTATTTATTGTGTGCTAGGCACATAAAGGCATGCACACCTAGGGACAGTAACATGAACTGGATGTTTTTTCAATGTGGAAGCTTTTATGCCTTGCCCAGCAGTTCTTATTCATTACTTAGAAGCATGCCCTGCACCTCCATATTCAAGAAAAAGCCCTGGCAGTGTTCAAGAAGAAAATGAGGTTCTGCTCCAGGGGCTGAATGAAAACCTCCTGCTGGGCATCAGCAAGGATTTCTCAGGGTTTCTAGTTAAAAGCAGCTTCAGAGGTGTTATCCTACTACAGTTCCATTTGAATTTCAAATGTGCAAGTGTAAACGAGCAGAACCCAGAATATAATTGATGGGCTAACAGAAATATGTATCTTTATTAAAAGAATTTGTCTGTGTTTGGAAATTGTTTTATATTACAGTGATGGTCTGTGTATAGACTCAAGCTTAACAACGATTTTATTTTGAGACTGATACTTTTCAGTGTAATTATATCTTGTAATAATTAAACAAGGATTGCACAAATAGTATTTCCATGTTCTATTCCTTTCTTAAATGTCAAAGTGCTACAACCAATACCTGGATAGTATAAATTGAGTTGTAATACAGTATATGTGCTCCAGTAGCACTGAAGATATGAGTATGTGCTCTTCAAGCTATACACAGCAGTAGCTTCTACAATTGAGGTACAAGTCACAGGAACATAAAATCAGTAATTTGGGGTCAGATTAAGAATTCATATCATCTAATATCCCTGCCAGAATTGCTCTTAAATCTCATTCACAGCTTTTTACCTTGCAACTCCTTTTTGCCGAAAGGTGACTCGATTTAACTATGAACTGTGTGAAAAAAAGAATGCCCTTTGATATTTAAATATGTTTCTAGGAATTTAATTTTAGGTTTTGGCTTATGAAATGTTGCAACTGCTCCTTATTCATCTTCAGAAAGGCTATTATTTAGCAGCTCTCTACCACACCCTTTTCAGTCATTTCTGAGAGAGAACAGGACATTTCTGTCAACTTCCTGAAAAAAAAATGAAGGCAAATACATTGATTCAAGATTACCATTAGTTTTCAGTTTTTAAGATTAACAGAATGGCACAGGTAGATAAGCACATCCACATCAACCCCTTTCTGTATCTTCTATCCTTTTAACAGATAATTTTGTGAGATTGAGAAGAATGGGGTATCAGAACTGCACAAGATATTTAAGGTATGGGTGTAGTACCAATATATTCAGTGACATAATATCTGGAGATTATGCTGAATTGTCTGTTCACTAAAAGCCAACATGACACTGTCCCCACTCCTTGTCAGAAGGAGCACAAAGTGGTAAAATTGCATGGTGTAAGTTGTATAAATAGCACCCAGAGATGAAAACAGCTCATCAGTTTACCTACTCCACTCCTGTGCAGCATTGTTAATACCATTAAAAAAACTGAGCAAGCTTCAAAAAAATGTCAAGTTGGATAACCCTATTTCAATCCAACTACTGTGCTACATGCTGTCCTAAGAGGTTTTTCTGCCAAAGAGCTTTTCTACCCTGCTTTCTATCTAATATCATGGTAAGGCTGCTGTTATTCTCAGTAGATGGTGGATTACACTCTCTTAGGGGCATAGGTTTTCTGTAGAAAGCACTTTCCTGAGAAACTTATCTTGGGAAGTGCTTTGGACTCTTCTTGCTGACTGTCTTTAATCCAATAATGTCACTACAGTATTGTGTGACACAGGCATCACTCCTGTGAAGGATTTGTGCCAGGCAATTCTGAGACAAGAGGAATAGTCAAGGTTATTTTTAAAGCACTAGAAGTAACTTAATCTTGGCAACAAAATCACTAATCAAGAATGCACAGCTTGCTATTAGTGACACTGATACCTTGTAAAAGGAAAAGTAAAATTCACCTGGTTATTTATAGAGTTCTGTTGCACGTAGTGAAGCGAGTGTGTTATTGCAGATTTACAAGTTAGCAAGTGCTTCATAATTAGCATATTATTCATATGCAGCATAGGACTCTAGATAAAGAACCAAACATCTATGTTCAAAGTTCCTAATACTCCAGATAGGTTTATGCTTACTGTTCCATTTCCAGTGGTTTAAAGATAAGAAGATTATTTTTTAAAATCCCTTAAATAATTCCTTAAAAATAAAATGGGATTTATTTACTCAATAGTATCTATAGGCTTCTTGATTCTGATTTCAACAAAATATAGTACTCCCTTGCCATGATTCAATTTTTAGAAAAATAATGCCCTCACATACCTCTACAGCTGTGTCCTAGAATTTCTACTGATCTCCTGATCTAGCTCACAAGCCTAAGGTCAAAAGGGGCTTGACCTTCTCATCCAGCCTCAGAAACCATCTTCTCAAGGAAGCAAAGATGGTAAACTAAGCAATAAACCTGACCAAGCTGGACTTATTCACTATATCAGTTCTGTTATTCTCACAGAGCATTCTGATTAACTGCTTGAAAGGCTGTTAGCAGCTGCCAGGAAGGTAGAGCTTGTTTTTACGTCTTGTGCACTTTTCCAGCCTCAGGCTCTTAACGAAATTTAGGAAAATAATGATAAACTAAAAAAAGCAGAGTTAAATAGTGCTTGAAGTACAGTGCAGTTACCTTTTGAAGATATCTAACTGGGGTATTAAAAGAACACTTCTTGTGTTTCAAGGGCACCATTGTTTCTGTTTTCATAACATATATGTAAAAAAGGCAAGTGCTAAAGAAGAACCATGACTATATTCGAGTCTGAGCTACCCTGTCCTATCCAAGTGCCACAACTGATGCATTATTTGTGATGTCAGAGCCTCAGAAGGGTTATAACTCCAGAAGGGTTATATTGTAGACTCAAACCATCCTTCTGCAGCAGCCTTCAGGTGCTGACTGCAGCAGCCCCCGGTTTGCACACAGTGTCCCGGGGACCCAAAGGCACTGACCTCTGTGCATGGCAGGAGGGAGCAGTGCTCTGGCTGCAGAGCTCCTCGGGACAAAGCCAGCTCAGCACTCCTGACCTTCAGCCACTTGCTCTCATCTCACACTGTTTGTTTTGGCACAACTGCTTCTTCCCGAGGCACCCCCTGAGGCCACATGGAAAATGAGATCAGCGACCCGATCTGTGTTAAAAATAAACCAGGAAAGAAAACCCCAAAAACATTTTACCAGGTGCTTGAGAAGGAGTTGTTCCTGTGCCCTTGGCACCCCAGGTAGGCAGGGGAGGGGCTGGAACTGGCACTGCTGCAAGGAAATGGCACATGGCATCCCATCCAGCACCGCTGCTTCTTGTTGGGTGATGGCCTCAGGGCAGCACTCACAGGGTGGATTCCTACACCGAGCAGCTGAGCTCTGTGGCTGCAGGGTGTATTCAGGAGGCTGAGACACCCTAGGTATCTTTTTCTCTAAAGAAAGGCAACAAACAAAGGGAAAAAACAGTAGAGAGATGCAGGAACTGTTGATGCTGTGCTGTCCCTGATGAGTGGAGAGACGTGTTTGTGTTTGGAGCAGTGAAATTATAGCGTGTCAGAGAAGAACAGCTTTTCATTATTTCTTTATTTTTTGTTCAAAACCGAATATTTAGCACTTTGTCTGGTTTGACTTAGCAATTTTAAAACATAATAGAAAACCTTCTTATCAGTGATTTAGAATCACAAGTCCTGGGGCTCTGTTTTCTGAGCAGCTCACTCTTCCTGCAAAATCACAGAGTACCTTTAGCTTGTGTGGAAATTAATAGGTTCTGTTGTAAACACACGTCTAGGGCCTGCTTATGCTTTTCATTAAGCCATCATGAAATAGCTATTGCTAGATAACACCAGCTGTGGCCGTTTTATCCTGGAAAGCAATTGGGATGTTTCAGTTAAACTGGAACCAGGAACTACAGAAAAAGAAAAGTCCACACATGGAATTAATTTGAAAACAGCTAATCAGAGAAATAACAAGCACAACCTATGGTATATGCTATATATTTATATGGTTTAAGATAGGTTAAATATGTTCATCTCAGGGTGACAAGGCCAATTTTGGCCTTTATTCTCTGAAACTTTACACAAAATATGCACAACATTATTCACCACAAGTAGCAATCCCTTCCACCAGCTTCAGCTGGTCACATTAATGCCATCTGGAAGTTACTGTCTGGCCAGTAGAATGAACTATTTCTGTTGTTGTTGAGGGAGTAGGAGATTCCCTAAAGGGTGTTGTAAATTTAAGCAGTGGCTCTGTATTTAGCAATGATTTGGTTCTGTGCTTTTAAATATGCTCTCCTAGTGTATGTGCTTACTGAGGAATAAGACTGCTCAGATTCATATGATAATTTATCTACATTAGTATAAATACAATTTAATGCCCTAGCTTATAGTTAATATTTCAGGAGTAACAGTGAAACAAAAGGAAAACCAGTCTCAGTGTTATTGAAATAATTGTCATTCTTACTATCATCTGTTCCATTCATCATTCTGGGAATATACCCACAGCTTTCCCCAAAAGCTTGATCTAATAAATATGTCCTTCACTGTGCCTGGAGAATAAGTGCATCTGGACCCAGCTAGGAGCACACTGCAGAGATTTCAAGTCTGCACAATGAGTGAGCTGCCAGCTCTGCCTCTCTCTACCTGACCAAGAATAGCCCTCTCAAACACCTTTGCTAAGCCAAAACTGCTGAGGGGCAGTCAGTCCCTTGGGAATCAAGCCAGGGTTTTTCCCAGTGACAGATGTAATTTCTATCTTCATCCTTATTAATGGAACATTTATAATTGATTTCCCTTGTTTACCCTTTCCCTTTCTTCTGCAAGGAAGAACAAAAGTCTAAACTTTGCTTTCTGTACAACAAACATGAGGGAATTCCTTACAGAATGTTAATCACACAGTGAGAAGCACTGAGACTGCATGGCTTTCTAGTAAATTACAATTCAATTTCCACCAATTATTGAAATACATTGTTTCTTCTGAAGCCCAGACAGAAAAATAACACATGTAATTAGTGTGGATTCTTCTCTGAAAAGGTGAATGTACAGTTACAGGACAGTTCACATTACAGAGCAGGATAATAAACCTGATGGAAAAATCAGGACACAAATCCAAGCTGTATTTTCTCTGGCAGCAAAGCTGGGTTTAGAGGTTCCTGCTTTCTATTATTGCACCTATGGCACAGTTCACTGCCTCTGCACTTGTGCTAATGTTTTGAGGCTGTTTTGAGGCTGTGCTGTAAACTGGGTTAGTGAAACAATTGTAGGAAGATTTCCCCACAATCTTTAAATAACACTGAGACATGCTATATATTAGCAAGACCCTTTAATGAAGAGGCCTTGGAACCAAGCTGTGCATCAGCTATTAACTCAGAGAAGTGCACTCAGGTAGTGCCTGCTCCTCAGAGCTCAGCTGCTGATTACAGGATGCTGGAAATATGGATATGATGTTAAAGGAAGCATTGTGACTACCCATGCTTAAATTTTAGCTCCATGCTGAATAGGACTGAATCCAGTTTTAAAAGGTGTCCTTCCCTGTTAATGCAACACAGTCAAAGCAAAATTGTTGACCTTTACTGAGAGGCTGGTCTGACTCTGAACTGTATTGGAGTGATCTTTGTCTTAATTGCCTCTGCATACAGTGATATATTTCCAGTTAATGTACATCATGAGAAAACTCATGGCTTGGAAATTAAGCCCTTGCCTAGGAATAGGAGTCAAATACTATCCACTATGATTAATTGAGAAACTTAAAAACTGTTCTGGTTCTAAAATGCTTCACAAAAAAAGTTCCTATCTGTTCCTGTTTTGCTCCATCCATATTCAAAAGTAGCTCCATGTGAAATCTCACCCTCCTGTTTTGCAATTTTGCTTTTATTTTGTGATAACTGTGATAGTTTGGAGGATGATTTTTATTTTTTTTTCAGCCTCTGGATCAATGCATCTCTACTACCTAAAGCAATAGTATAAATATCAGTAAACCAGCAGGGAATTGATTTAAATCTATAGCAGCAATGAAGTCATCTGGCATCATCAGCTGCTGCTCCAGTAGGAGACTTTTTCAGCACACTTCTAATGTTTTGCCTTTTAACTAAAAAATGTGGCTTGTGGCTTTTTCAGAGGCCTGAATCCACACTATGCTTTACATTCTCTCAGTGTGACAAAGCTTTAGGGCAGTGCAGAAGGAACTCTGGTTGCTGTCCAAAGACCTGTGCTCCACTATAATGATGCAATATTTCTAGAACTTTACATTTGTGTCACAAATATTTCCTCCTCAGCTGTAAATCTGTGTGGGGTTTGTCTGGCTAAATTATATTCAAAGGCTGAATCATTATAAATTCCCAGTTATAGAGATGATGATGGGAATGGTAACAAGATTGTGCCTCTCAGAGAATCATGATCTCAACAACTTGGTCATACTATATTTGGGATATCTCTTTTGAAGCTATTATCCAAGTGGTTGTAATAACCATTAAGGCAAAAATCTGCCTTTGTGTGCTGTCAAGCTCTAACAGCCCTCAGTTTTGGCAGTAAAAATATCAATACTAATCTCAGGCTGTAAATTAATGCTACAAATACTTCGGTGATTTATGAGTTCCCATAACACTCCTGTCCTGGCAGAGCAGGGCAGAGACACAACTCACAATCACCAGCCCTCAGGTTATGTTTCTAGCTCTCTGTGTTTCTAAAGAAAAGACCTGATGTATTTATTTATATTTAGTCCATCCAGACCTTTAAGACACAGAGCTCCTTGCAAAGATACCATTGCCTGTGCTCCACTGACCATGAAGCAGTGCTGCAGGGGCTGCTGGGGAACCTGAGCAGGAGTGAAACCCTGAGGTCAGCTCTGTGTCTTACCCTCCAGCCTACTCTCTTGCCACCAAAGAAAACTCAGGTGCTCAGGCTGGGTGGGATTTGTGAGGTTTTCCACCAGCAATGGAGAGTACAGCTTCATTTTGCTTTTCCTACACTCAGGTGCCTTCTGGCTGTGCACCTGATCAGCCCAAACAGCATCTCATTCCATGAGTCCAGACCTCTTCATAACTCTGCACTACAATTCCCTGTAGCTGCAGCTATGGATGGCATGAAAAGTCTTCTAAAATCACGGGGTTTTGTTATTCAAAATGACTTTGAATTCTATATTTTAAATTGATGTTGAGATAAATTAAATTGAATTCAAGCCACTTTAATTGTGGATTAGAATAAAACCATGGAATCTAATTTAGTAAACCAAAGCTACTTTAAATTCATATCTTTGGCCAACACATATTCATTTCCTGAACATGTTTATACAAATAAAACTGAAAGCACCATTTTAACAGGTAGGCACCCAATCAAAAATGACAAGAAGTTGCTTTGTACCGGGAGACTAATTTTGTTTCATGGCATGCTGCTTTTTCAATGGCCAGATTTTCAGAGCAGGAAAAAGGATTATGTGACCCCCACTGCTGGAGATGCACTCTAACAAAAGATATAACAAGTACAATGTTGTTGCAAAGTGGAACAGCTACATAAAATTATTGTTTTATGGGTAAGATAAATGAAAATAAAGCATACTAAGACAGATTAGTAGCAAAAATAACGTAAATAGTGAATTTCTCTGACCCCTCTGTCTTTAGGCCCAGATGCTACACATGGTTACAGAACAAGGAAGCCTGAACACTCCCTCCACAGGAAAGATCTCCAATGATAGGCAGCACCAGCAATGCCAACTATTTGTGGTGCCCAGCTCCCATCCTTCACGTGTCACCTCACAAACATCACTACCCTGGCAAAATTGGGTGGTGTGTGAGGAAACTCAGCGACTTCACCAGCAAACACTTGTAGAGTGGAGCACAGATTAAGGTGGGAAAGAATTTATCTATGAAATTACCTGAGTTGCAGAAGGCAGAAAAAAGATTTGGCTCTGTTTTGCAGTTTCATTCTGAACTGTCCTTATGGCCAAGATTAATCACGGACTAAGGAAGGAACAAGAGAGAATGCAGAGGACAGATTAGAAATTGAAGCAAGCTACCTGGCATCATGCAAAGTCTGCTTTCAAGGGGGTTGAGTGGTTGTGGGCTGCATTTTCCCACATGACTAGAGCAGACAGAGATGCAGCAGGAGCTGCTTGAGGAAGCGAGGTCTAATGTGATATGAGCCATGAAGTGATCCTGCCTGGCTGACTCCCAAACACTGCAGAGACACACAAAGCATCAGGTTTGCAGCCTCTGTGTGACCAGAGTCCCACAGGGTTTGTATGCTCACAGATGCTTACAGACCCTGGTAATTATGCAAACCTGCATGTTAGTCAGCCTCATGCAGAACATGGGGTGCAGAAGTAGATAACAGGCTTCAGACACCCTAAATTTTTCCCCATTCCACTTGTCCTAGTCTTTATTTTGAACCTCTTACACATCTAGTTACAGCTGAATTCATATTTGCAATAGGTTATAATAAAAAGTCCTATGGCTCGATTCTTGATTTAATTTAAATGTATATATGTGGATATGACACACACCACATTTTTTCTTACACATATGCATGCAAATTCACATATGATGATATGGCTATATTTAACATTATTATGTTTACAGCATAGTAGTTTTAGAAGCCCAGAATATGCTAGGATTATGATTTATTTAGGGCTAAAATATACTACAATTTCTTTTTCTTAAAAGAAATTTTTCCTAAACAAGCTTTTTCAATAGTTAAGGTGCTCTGACAACATGCTGCAGCATGTCCACATAGAACACTCTATATCCTTCCAAGTATACCCTTCTTAAAGCACCAAAAATAGAGGAAGTACATAAGTTATTCATGGGTTTTGCCTGTTATACACCATGTTGAAAACAGACATAATTCATTAAGTGAACACAGTGAGGGGAAGGGAAATTGGTGTCTCCTGGGAGCAAATGACCCTGCTTGGCAGGGAGGAGGCTTCCCAAGGACAGAGCAAGACTGCTAGGAAAAGCAAGAAGAAATAAGAAATCTCGGGAACCAGAAAACTGTGGTATAATTGGGATTAGAAAAGTGAATGGAACAGCAGATGCACAGGTTCCTGAAGTAAAGGAAAGAAAAATCATTTTGTGGAGCTAAAGGACATTGTACAAAATTTGCTGTAACCCAGGAAGTTGGTGAAAGAGCAGGAGTGAATTTGGAAGTGAGGACCCATGCCCCAGGTAAGCAGGGTTAAGTGTGTGTACAACAAACTTTTCAGAGTCTGGTTTTTCAGCCTCAGTTTTCTGCAGTTATAAAATTTGCCTTGATTTATATCTTGATTTATATAATACAAAACCAGCTTATATCTGCTCATAGAAAACTCAGCTTTTGAGCTTAAGGAGTTTTTCATGCTTCCTGAAGACCCTTGAAGGAAAGCTGTAGGGATAAATTGAATTTGTAGCTGACCAGGAGTCTCCTCAAATCGAAAAGACCAGCCACAGGGTGATCAGCTCTAAACAGCTGCCCTTTTTGGTCCTCATGGGCATCTGGTGCTCTGTTCCCAAACACACAAGAGATTATCTCCTCACCCTACCTTTCCCAGGGAGAAGAAGAGCAAGACAGAGGGGTAGACTTTCCTATTTGAGCCTTCCACTGGATGCAGAGAAGAGAAAGAGAAGAAACTCTCCCTGTTTGTTTTCCTCCTACTCACAACTACTCACAAGCAAAGGAATATATTTGGGAACAGGATAGGAAAGAGCTGCAGGTAGAGGTGCAATAAGCTGATGGAGCTAATTGACTGAGCTAACTACCCATTGAAAATAGAAACCTAACTGCACCAGACCTTCTCTGAAAGGAACTGATATCTGGTATAAAACTGATAAATAATTAATTTCTAGGGGCTGATCTTTTGTGACTTAAAGTGATGCAGGGAGACAAAAGTCAGCAGCATTCAGACCCTCTGAAGCCCCCTTTGATCCCTCAGTATATCCATTTTGCATTCCTGCTGTGCACCACCTTTGTAGGTCAAATTCTGGATCTTCATTGACAATTTCCCTGCAAAGTCTGTACAGGGAAGATGCACATTGTCCATGCTGTATTGACATCTCCTGCCATTACTCAAAAAACATTTCCTGCTGAAATGAATCTGGGGTGAGTCCAAGTTGGGAAAACACAAACAAGGCTTCACATGCATTTCTTGCACATGTGAATAACCTCCATGAAGAGGTGTGTGTGTGCTATACCTATACACTCTACTTGTGATGCTGCTTCTCTGAATTTAACAGCGTGTGCCAGAATCCTTTTTGTTCTTACCAAAACAGCAGCAATGCAGAGCACTAAGGGGCAATTTGTACCCTTGTGCAGAGCTGTAGTTATTTGGGAAGCAGCAGACTTTTGGGAAAGACTTGTCCAATGTAGGTGCATCTCTGGGCACTGCTGGGTGCCAGCACACAGTCTGCATTTCAGTAGCAGAGGAGGGAGATGTAAGGTGTCTCTCAATTATAGGAGAAGCTGCTGCATAAAACGTGCTACCACAGCCTGAAATGCTGCAGCTCTGGCCATGAGAGAGGCCAGCAAAAGCTGAGCTCTGCATAGAGCCAGAAGCCCTCCTGCCTTGCCCCCTGCCCCCTATGCAGCAACAGAAGCTCAATTTAGCATACTGGTACAGAGGTTTTTCTATTATCAGCTATCTACTCACAAATGAACCCTCAGTATTCAATGGTGTTTCTTTTTTACAGTCTATAGATTTTATGGCCTACTTTGTACTTCCAAGTGGGCTTTTTCCAGTACTAAAATGGATCTGAACCATTTTCTTCATGTAAAATCAATAGCAGACATAGATTCCAGGACTCTCCCTTAAATATCTAAGCATCAACAAATTTCACTACTCTCATTTTTTATCTCAACAGAGATTAAAATAAAAACAATTTAAGCTGCTTAGTGAAGTTAAATAGCTTTTAAAACAATTTATTAGGAAAATAAAACTTCTAGCTCATGATTTATCATATGATCTTTAACAAATTTTAAGATAAAACACAGTGCTTATATTTACAACACAGATACACTGTAGAGATATTCTAACCAAGTTGTGTTTAAGACACCCAGACACCCACTTATTAGAATAATGCTTTCAAACATATTGTACAAAGTGGTAATTCTTGGCTCACAGGGCTTCTGCCAGTGTTAACACCCCCAAATTTTTGAAAGTGAAAGCAGACTGCATGCTGAACAAGGGCCTTAATGTTGTCACCATAGAGATGACACTTTGCAACCCTTATTTGTCTCCTTGATTGCACCAAACAAATGCACTCTCTCTGAAGACAAATGCTTTTGGTTTCTTGAGTATCATTTCTCTAGATGATGCTTTAAATAATGTCTTTGTAGAGACATAAATATGATTTTGTAGTGCGGTGAAATTTACACAACAAAGAATACAGTAGCTCTTCTGATAGAAAACAGAAAAGAATCAGTTTGAATAAATGCAAAGAAAATTCCTTTGTTAAAACACAGAGAGACAGGACTGTTTCTTTGTCTGCACAAACAAAGATAAAAGAACCTGTTATTTGTATTTGGCCGGACGATTTGAAAACACAGGAGAGAAAATATTTTGCATAAACTAAACCAAAAATATTTTTCTAGGATTGGAAAACCAAAACCACTCATGTTCCTTCAAAACAGGGGAAAAAAAAGAAAAAAAGACCTTTTAAAACTGTTTTTACAACACATTTCTTTTTTCCTATTTGAAAGTTCTGCAAAATTCAACTCAAATTCACTAATAGTATGAGTTGTTTTCCAGTAATTTAAAAAAAATACAAAAAATAATCACCCAGCCCTATTCCTAAATTCCTAAATAGCCTGAGTGAAAATCAATGCAGGGCAAAAGGGCTATGCACTCCCACCTCCAAAGCTTTCATGCCATGCAATCCCCCCCCACAAGAAGCCCTTGCCCTCACTCTCCACCACCCCCACACTGAGCAATTGTTGCAGGGAAGCAATTTCCCTGCTCAACCAAATGCCATCCACATTTGTGGGTCTGCACAAGTGCTTACTGAGAGCAAAGAAAATGATAGATGGTAGCAAAAGTCACACTTCATTTTAATTTTTAAACAGTAACAGACTTCAACACAAAGTTTGTGTGTCTGGGCTGGGTGTAGTTAAGGCTGAACAGGTTGCACAGGGAGGTCTGGTCAGCAGTGCCTGTGCAGTCAATGTGCTCTGTGCAATTGCAATTGTCTTCCCCAGCCTGGCTCCTCACAAACCCACACTGGACCCAAGGAGCAGAGTTCCTTCAGTTACTGATTAAGACAAGTCTTTTGCCTCTTTTTCTGGCTTTTACTCTAGTTTATTCTTTCTTGATTGAGCTTGTTTCCATGATAGCTAGGGTCATAAAAAAAAAACAACTTAAAATGCCAGCTTGATTAAGCTTTTATCAAATTACAGCAATGCAAATGCATTCACAGAGATAAGCCCCGTGCTGACACAGAAAGCTCTGCACTGTGACCCATGGTCCAAATCCAACCCAGAGGACAAACTGTGTGCCCTGCCCCGCCTGATGGCCATGGTGGGGCAGAGGAGTTGGAGGCAGATCATCTGCTCTTCCCAAATACTGCCTGCCTTTGGAGGAGGGAGCTGCCGGCTCAGCTGATAGACCCTCAGCACTGCTCCGCGGCACTCACGGCGCTGCCTGGGCTGCAGATGTTTAATAGGCACTGATTCCAGAAGCTGATTATCTAATTGCTCTGTCATGTCGGCTTTGACCTCACGCTCGGCCCAGAGCCCCCGGCCCTTGGTGTTGATGGCATTCTCTAGAAATAGTCAGGCTGCCTGTCCGGACAAGGAAAGGCAAGTGTGAGGTAGCTGGTGTCAGGGACTTGAGCTTTTGACCCTCAAGGCAGTATGGATTCTACTGATTTGAGGCACTTGACTCTGTGAACTTGAGCCTGAACACACACAGCTGGCCCAGAGGGGGTAGATAAGAGCACTGGAGCTGTATTTTGAGCTGCACAGGCAGAAGTGACCTGGGAGCTTAAACCACACCCCGCCCCCGATCAGGAATCATCTCCCTTTAGTGCAAATGGCACAGTGGAATCAAACCAAATCAATTTTTTGAGAGTAATTTGCTGTTGTTCCTTTTACTAGAGTTTGTACAGTGAATTGTTCATGTCCGACAGAGAAAATCATAGAAAAACTTGGTTTATTTCCTCTGATGTGTCTGAGAAACAGAGCTGCTATAAGCTCCCCTTATCTCTCAAAATGCTTTATCACGGTAAAAAAAATAAAAAGCCCTCAAAAAAAAAAACCACCCACCAAGAAACATAACCCCTACTGACTGCTGTGATGAGCATCCCAGCACCCCAGGCTGCCTTGCTGTCCCCAGCTTTGTCAGCCAAGCCAGCTCAGGGGGCAGCTGTGGGGGACCCAGCCTTCAGTGCCCAGCACAGGGAAAAGGAGCTGGGTCCCCTTCTGTGCTGTGGGTTGCTGTGACAGCCACAGAAGTGTTGGCAAGTCCCTCTCCATCTGAATGAGCATCTCCATCTGTGTGCCTGAATCCAAGCACCAATGTCTACCCAGCTGTCTCCTCATAATGTTTCTAACTGGGCTATGACACCTGCAGGAAAGAAATCCAATTTTCCCTTGCAGCAGAAGCATTCCTGATGCTCAGACTTGCTAGTCCTGCAGTGATCCACAAATGGATCTCATTTTAGATTTTAGCTGGGAACAGGGATGCTTATTTTATAAATGCATGTGTAAATTCTTCAGCAGTTGAAATAGGACACCAGACACAATTGTTTTAGTACCATCCTAAGGAATATGTAGAGAAGGAGGAGTAGTGGGGATGAAGGGAAGGACAGCTGTGAAGGGGTAGACAAACTGGAGGACATGAGTCAGTTTGAAGGCTTTGTCCAGATACTGCTTTATGTACAGCTTGAGCAAATCAGAAGCAACTTGAGCTCTGAGGGAGAAGGAAAAAGAAATTTCCTGAGCAATTGTCACTGCTTAATCTGTGTCTGATGTGCTGTTTGATTGCACAGGACCTGAACAATTACACTGAGCAAGTAAGATGAAAAGCAGAGAACTCAGGGAGAACAATTAAGTCACCCTGTTCTGTTGAGCCTCTGATTCAGCTATTTGTAGCAATTCTTTCACCAACATATGGTCCAAGTCCTGCAGATAAGCATGACAGGAATTCAAATAAAGGCTACTCAAAGTGTTGCTGACAAACACATACATTGCATTGCTGCTTCTCTCCCCAAGATAAATGTAATACATGTGGTTATCTCACTCAAGAAAGTTAAGTTTAAAATACAGCTTATTACTGAAAATTGAACCTTGACTTATTTACAGTGATATTTGCTATCCTGGCTGTATTTGTGTCCCATGACCTCAGAGGTACAGTGTGTCATGGACTTTGGATCTTATCCCTTTTCTGCTTTCCACTAGTGACCTTTAGATGCATTTCAAATAATCCCTTACATTTTCAGCTACTCTTCCTCTGCTTAAAAACTCTACAGGAAGGCATTTCTCTAACTGATGCTTTAATACCTCTTTGGATAATTTTTTCTGGGAAATTTTAAAGGAGTAATCCACTGCCAAGCCCACTGCCTCTGCAACACTTGCATGATGTAGAAGCAAGTAGTGATTGTCATTTTTCACATTCTCTGTGTTTCACAGTCACATCTCTGAATTGCCCAGGTGGAAATGGACCTAGTCTTCTTTCACAGTTCTGAGGGTGTCACAGATGTGTTAAGGTTAACATTGTACCACATTTCTGTTTCTCTTTGGCAGAGCATACTGATTTGACAGGCTGCTGAAGATGAAGCAACACATTGGTACCAAAGTCCATGGTAACCACTCATTAATTTTTTAACATTTGCTCTGATTAGAGCCCTACAAGGAGCTACTCTGAAAATCCCTGAAATAGGCAAATTATTGGCATACTTGACTTTGAAGTCCAACAGATCTAATGAAATCCTACCACTGGCACCTACGGCTGCAGAAAACGGTTGAGAACAAAGTATTTAGCTGATATTTTGTCAGTATTCCAGAGTTAAACTACAATACATTTTAAGCAGCTAGAAGAGCTCTCTAGAGAATATTTAATCCCTTTTGATGAGAGAGAACTCTTTTACATAACTCCGTTTCCTTTTTCAATGAGAATTAATTTTGCCAGTTATTTTGATTAACACATCTTGAAAGAAATCTCATGTTTATGAACTAATAATCATCTACAGCTAGGAATGCATTACAGAAATTGGAGAGTGGCAGTAGAAAAAGGCCTTATGAGAATGACAGAGCTCTTCCACCAAACCATGCACGTGCAAAGAACTTACACCATGCCAGCAGTATATGAGTGTAAGAGGTTTGCCAAAACCAGAAGCTTTGTCAGCTGAGGTATTCATGATCTAGGTAAAATACAAGGAGTTTCAATGTATCTTCTCACCTTCCCCCAAAAATAACCACTGGGAAATACAGTATGCTAATGTATGCAAGGCAGTGACCTCCACTGGAAAAATGAGAAATGCCCAGATTTCCTAGAACTTTCCTGGGAAGCAGCAGGTGATGACTGAAGTACCTTCACAGTCACAGCAGGACTCCATACATGCCCAGCTGCTCCCAGGACTGTGGAAAGGTGTCCAGCTCTTGTTCAGCAGATGTGACCACATCTCTGCACTGCCTCAGGTGTGCTGCAGGAGAGGACAAAGCCATGCAGACAGACACACAGACACAGCTCTGCTCAGCCTCTTTCTCCCTCCCCTTTGCACTCACCCCTGTGTGCTGCAGACAGGAGCTGCTGCCCTCAGGACTGTGCTTCCCTTCACAGTCATCCACGGCACAAGGAGCTCTCACAGCATATTAAGCAGTTTCTTTTCCCCCACTGCCTGTTTGTTCACCCTGGAACAGCAGAGATGGTGCCAGAAGCTCAACTGGGCATGAGAGACAGGCCCAAGGAAAAGCCTGAGCAGCTCCTCCAAGCTGAGCTCCACCTTGCTGGTAGTAGCAGCACCAGAAACAGATGGGCCAGCTGGTCTCCAAAAGCTGTAATTGCTCCCTGAGCTGTGGCATGGGTTTGCTTCCTCATGTGCTGTGAGTAGGCAGCCATTGTCAACTTATTGCTTATTTTGGTCATTATAGTAGTGTGTTGCTGAGGCTCTTGTAGCCTGGTGACAGCTACAACATAGAAATCCCTTTCATAAAGTATGTGATTCCATGGTGTCTTGGTCCATCACTGGAAGGTAGCCAGCATCACCAGGCAGCATTGCAGCTCTGTCATTTTTATAAAGCACTCATAAGACATGCACCTTATTAAGTGCTTGGAAAGTAATCCTAGTTTAAATTGATGGATGAATAAAGGAACAGCAATTTGCTGTTGGAGAATATTTTGTTTGCTTTTCACCACAGGAAGGTGGATAGGAAAACAAAGTCACCCAAGTTGGAAACAAATAAATGAAATGCATTCAATTAGCTAATGGAGTGTCTCAGAAAAGGTTGCACTATTAGAAAATTAAATTAGGTCTTCCCAATATACTGAGAGTCATTAACACTTTTTTTTTTTTTTTTTTAGAAACTGGCTGAAATATTCAGGGGATTATTTTTCACCATTGGCTTTATGCTTTCCCTGACATACCTTTCAGTCCTGATTCTCTTCAGATTCTCTTCAGTCTTGGAAACAGTGCTAATTTGTGAGAAGCCTTTTTAAGTTAAATTACTTTGGTGTAATTCAAGAGTACATGGAACATATTTCAGATTTTTCTAAAGGAACATGATGTCCTCAGAGATCAGCTTCACAAGCTATTATATGATTTAGTACCACTGGTTACAAAAGGACTCAGTTCAAGCATGTTTACTGGTGGCTTCCTATGCCTTTTTACAGCAAAACAACTGAAAATAGAGGATAGAAGCATTTTAAATTTGCAGTCCTGCCCTTGCAATGTCATTCCAAGTGAACTACATCCAGCTTACCTTAGGTTAATTAACACCAGCGTGGCATTGCAGGGACAGCACCAGAGTGGCCAGCCCCACCTCCCTAGGTGCAGCACACCAGTGCTCAGTGTGGTGTGGTGGCAGACCTCTCATTCCTTTCTCACCATTCCAGTTGGAATGCTGCAGGGTCTGTGGTTAGGAAGTGCAGTGCAGGATTGGTCACGTTATAGAGACCTAGACCTTGCTGGAGAGACGGGAAGAAGGGATGAGGATATTTCCTGCAACTACCTACCTAATTAAGCACACTTATTTTCAGAGTGTGCTCCTTCCTCCTTGTCAGTGTGTGTGATCTCACCCAAATGATGAGGTGGAGGGTTCTAAGCACCCCCAGCCAAGCTCGAGGGGAGTCTGCAGGAAGCAGCAGTGCTCAGTGCTGCCTCCTGTTCTCGGTGAAATGGAACCCATCAGCCCCATGGGAAAAGCCAAAGTCTGCATTAAAGGTAGCACAACAGCAGAAAGCACGGGCAAAGTTCCTGGGCAAGGAGATCAGGGTTGAAAAAGAGTCAGATGGGGACATAAAGGCACTTTTCTTTTTCACACCAGGAGTGTTTCTTTCCCAGGCAAATAAAAGACTCAGGTACATATGGAGACCCATTATCTCCATGTGCTTGAAATCGAACTCTTTGCTGCATGAGATCTGGCATGCCCTTATGTAAGCAATTTTTTTTTATCTGCTTCTAGCCTAATAGAGACTTGACTATTTTGAGAACTCATAGGTTTCATTGCTATGGAAACTAACTGTGTATCTTTAGGTCAGTCTTGCTATCTCTGATTTGCAGGGTCCACATCTAAGCTTTTAAAAAAAAAAAAAAAAACAAAAAAAACAAAAAACATAGTTGTATTTGCTGTTTCATTCCCACTGCCCATTACTCTTTGTCTCACTCCTGAGTCCAACATCCTTTACAGTAAGAGAAATTGTGATATTAGCAATGCAATGCCAGGTTACTGGTTTCCATGTTGATGAGAAGTGAGGGGATTTACAATGATAGTACAGACAATCAACATAGGACCATCAGCAAACAAGTTGACCTCATCCAGGGGTAAAAATCCCCCTAAAGAAAACCAGTCTCATACAGCTGTCCTCTCCCTGTTTCTCTCTTGCTTGGGTGAGGGAGCCAAAATGCTCACTGATGATCTGAAATGCTAAACAACTCTTTTCCAATCCTTAGATCAACAGTGGGAGGATTTAACACTTGCATGGACAAGGAGAACTTCTGCCACAGGGGTGATTGAGCTGGCAACAACTCAGTAAACCAGACTGGCCTCATCTTATGTTGGAACTTCTGCCTTATTATGAAATTATGGAGTTTTTCTCACCTTCACAACTTTTCTTCTTCTGCCCAACTTCAGCTACTCTCATCTTAGATTATATCCAGTCTTGGACCAGAGACGTTTCTGGGATGATACAGGAGGGGTAAACATCCCTATAGGAAAACTTTGACACACCTCAGTTTCTTTGTAGAACTGACAGAGCTGTAAGGTACTTGCATTACTTGGGGTTGCTCTTTCTTGGGAGTGAAAAATTTGACTTTTTCAGAGGTAGTTCAAGGACCAATACATGTTGGTATTTCATGGTCTCAAAAAACTTTTCTGTGTAATTCAACCTCACAGAGAATTCACATCCAGAACTTTTTTAAACTGATGGAATTCTACTACTCTAATAACACCAGAGGTTTCTCTTTGTTTTTCTTATTAAAAAAAAAGCAGTTGTCTCTTCAATGACAGAAAGGAATTCTTTCAGTTCTGATATATACCTACACTTCTGCTCAGAATTCTGATGCATTGTAAATTCTGCTGTAAAAAACTTAGTCTTTTGGTAAATCTAGCAAGAAGGCAGTGCCTGTCAGTAAAAATGAAATATTTCCCTCCAAAATGCCAACATATATACCTGCTTAATACATTACTCCCTATCATAGCACATATAATCTATATATCCTAGTACAGGATAAATGTGCTTTGTCTCAGTGGCCTCATCTATAGGGGGAGTTCTGTCCACATTCTTCTTTGCTATTGTTTGTTCTTTTCAGTTTTAAGTCATTTATTGATTTTTTTCCTCCTTTGGAGTATGATGCCAATCTCTTCTACCGGCTCAAAGATGGGTGGTCAGGTTTTTTTGTTTATTTGTATTTGGTTTTATTTTTTTACTCCCAGAAAATTAAGGGTGTATTCCTGTTAAATTGATGCAGGTTTTTTTTTCCCTGCATTCTCCCCCTCATTGTGAGAAATCACTATCTCATCGCGCTCCCTTTTTAGCCAAGCCAAATATTAAGTATGTAAGATCATAGGCAAACACTGACATTTTTGGACAATCAGAATTATGCAATGGCATAAAATGAAAAGAAAGCATTTTCTAAAGGATGAAGGGCATTCAGCTTCAATAACCAGGAAAATCCCACAAGTTTAATTCCTGTAATGGATGGCAGTGACACTCACTCTGCTTTATAGGGTATTATTCCATAAAGGAATGCAACATAAACCAGTAGTTAAACTAGGACAGATGTTGCTGGAAATATTTAGAAGATGTTTACTTTATATGATTAGTGATCAAATATGCAATGTTCTTGGGTATGTCATCCTCCTGACTTCCCACAAGACATAATATTTTCCTTGTTGGAAAAAGAAAATAACTAAGTTGTAGGCAGCCTTTAGTAACAGAGATATTTTGGACTGGTGATGTAGCTGTTTAAGCATCCATCAGCAAGACCATCCCCCAGCCCAACCACTTCACTGGGCTTGCTCTACACTTATTCCCTGCATACCTTAAAAATGCTTCCCCCATGTCCCAGTCACCCTCTCCCAGCCCAGCACTGGCACTTTTCCTGGTAGCTTTCCAATGAGGAACTTCCAACCTCAACCCCCTGGAGCAAGCTGTCCATTCCTCCCAAGGAATAACCTGTTTCTTACTGTAGTTTAACTGGGTGGATATCTCTGGGCTTGACTTAAGAAGTGAAAAGAGATTTTTCTGACGAGGGTGTGAAACCAGCAAGTGGAGATTCCCTTCACTAAGCTCACAAAAGTTTCAGCTGTTGCAGTAAAACCACCGTGACCTTCTCCAAGGACATGCTTGTAGTCGTTTAAAGGAAAAAAATAAATTAAAAAGCACCGCAGTTAATATGCTCCTCTAAAATTAAAGCTGATTTAAGACTTCCTACACTCAAAGTTGCATTAATATAATTGCCTTCAGCTAATCAGGTGAGTTGTATGTAGAATGTACCCAAATCTCTATTGTAAGATGAAAAGAGACCGAACAGCTGCAATGAAAGGGAGGTGTGAACTCTGCCTTCCTTTCTCTTTTGAGCCTCCCCCACATTCAGACCCAAAGCAGATCCTATTGCTCTGAAGTAGGGACAGAACTAAAGAATCATAGAATTTTTTTAAGTTGGAAAAGACATTTAAGATCACCAGTACAACCATTAACCCAGCACTGCCCAGCTGACCAGTAAAACATGTCCTCAAGTGCCACATCTACATGTCTTTTAAACACCTCAGCTTTGGTGACTCAATCATTTCCCTGGGCAGCCTGTTCCAGTGTTTAAGAATCCTTCCTGTGAAGAAATGTTTCCTAATATCCAATCTAAACCTCACCTGCTGCAAGTTGAGGCTATTTCCTCTTCTCCTGTCTCTTGTTTCCTGGGACCAGAGACCAGCCCCCACCTTGCTGTAGACTCCTTCCATTGCCCTTCTCCTGACATGCTCCACCACCTCAAGGTCCTTCCTGTAATGAGGGACCCAAAACTGAACACAGGATTTGAGGTGCAGCCTCACCAGTGCCCAGTACAGGGGGACAATCACTGCCCTGGTCCTGCTGGCCACACTATTGCTGATACAGGCCAGGATACCATTGGCCTTCTTGGCCACCTGGGAACACTCCTGTCTCATGTCCAGCCCCTGTCAGCCAGCACCCCCAGGTCCTTTTCTTGCCATGCAGCTTTCCAGAAGCTTTTCCCCAACTCTATAGCCCTGCACAGGGTTGTTGTGACCCAAGGGCAGGATCCAGCCCTTCACCTTGTTGAACCTCATACAACTGGCCTTGGCCCATCAATCCAGCCTGTCCAGACCCCTTTAGAGAGCCTTCCACCCTTCCAGCAGATGAACTCTCCCACCCAACTTGGTGTCATCTGTGAACTGTCTGAGGGTGCACTCAATCCCCTTGTCCAGGTCATCGATAAAGACATTACACAGGGCTGGCCCCAGTACTGAGCCCTGGGGGACACCACCTGTGACCTGTTGCCAGATGGAAGGAACTCCATTCACCGCCACTTTCTGGGCCTGACCATCAAGATGGACATGCAGGTTTTTTACCTACCAAAGAGTGCACCCATCCAAGCCATGAGCAGTCAGTTTCTCCAGTAAAATGCTGTGGAAACCATGTCAAAGTCTGGGTAGACTACATCCACAGCCTTCCCCCTCATTCCCCCTCATCCATGGGTTATCTTGCCACAGAGGATCAGGCTGGTCAATTAGGACCTGTTTTTCATGAATCCATGCTGTCTGGGCCTGATCTCCTGGTTTGTCCTGACCTGCCACATACAGTTCTTCATGACCTCCTTACTGGTCTCTGCTCCTCTGCCCTCCCTGTCCTTCACCACCAGCATTGTCCTGGCTGCCCCCAGTGACCTGTGGCTTCTGCACCCTCCCATCTCACTTTCCCTGAATAACTACCCTGACATTGTCCCAAGGCCAGATTAATTGTCTTTTTCTTTCTTAAGGAATAATGGGCGATATCACTTTCTTGAAGCCAAAAAGCAACACTGTTTTCCCCATTTCATTCTTACTGTGTACTCTTACATTGCTGAACTGCTCTTTGGTCTCTTACCTCCCATTTACCCTTCCTTTTTGCTTCCCTACCCCACTGCTCAATGACCTCCAGCCTCTGGGGCACCAGGGCCAGCATCAGAGCGAGGAAGCACAGTGAGTGGATGTCACCACGCAGAGCTGTGGCTGCAGGGACGGGAATGTCACAGGCCATGGCTGGACCTCATGCTCGGAGTTTGCCATGCAAGGGTGCTACCCTCTGCTGCAGCAACAAGTTGTGTCCCCTCAATTCCTCAGCCTCCTTCATCTTTTTCCTTTTGTTCTGCTTTCCAACACTAAGCATGAAGCTGGAGTAGGCAGAAAGAAAACAGCTGCCCTTTTCCAAGTACCTCTCCTATGCATCTATCTTTTATGGGGATTGAACATTTTTTTATTTATTGAGAACCTTTTTGACCAGTAGGTGAGGGAAGCTTGGTTGAAGCTGGGGTGGAAAGGCAAAATACTGGGGAGAGCTCTGTATACCAGCCAAACAGCAAGACTTCCTCAAATTCTTACTTCTTGAATGTTCATCTGCTAAATACATCGCTTTTATTTCATTTACAGAATCTTACCCTGCTCTGAGGCCTTTTCTATATGTGTTTGCTATGATATGGTCATAAACAATTTTTGTCATCAGCCTGAGGGCAGAGAAATTCATACAGCTCTCACACTGCTGCAATCCCATTGACTTCAGGAGAATTATTTTCCATTACAGCAAGTGAAATCAGAATGAGTAAATATGCCATTTCTCTGCTGTTCACCATTAACACTGTAATGCTCACCGGAGCAGTCAGAGAAATCTGGAGATTGACTCTTGTTTGACTCTGTATATCTTGTGTGATGTGCAGGGCATCCTCTTTCCACTGAGAACCAGAACTGCTCTGACAAAGTGGAGAAGAGCCAATGGTGGAATAATTAGGGGCTATTTATTTTTACTATCAAATTAGAAATACTTTTTAAAATTTTCGCTATCTCTTTCTGTTGGGAATCAAAGCATTCAAGTCCTCGAACCCAGAGAAGCCTTTCATCCTGATCTTATGATCAGGACTCTGAGACACAGACATCTTAAAAAATTTGTCCTTGGCCATAGATGTGGTGGAGACAGAAGAAGTTCCTTGTTCTATATTGACACTTGAATACATTTAACCACTAGACCACCCTTCTTCATCACTCCTTAGTGTTTAATTTAGACACAAACATAAGAAGGCAACAAAACAAGTGAAGTTCAGTTTCAGAACCACCATGGATCAGACAGACAAAGCTGCCAGACTGCATCCAGCCATCACATGGTTGCTGTGGGAAAGGTTGGCAGCTATGCAGAGGTCATTTACAATTACATACAATGGAGATACTCCTTGGATGGGGTGTGAGTTATTCTGGAAGAGGAAGGACCTGTCAAAGCCAGACATGTTCTGAAGAAACATCCTCATAAACAGACCCAGGAACAATCAATCCAAGCATGTGCTAAGTGGATCTCAAGGTCACAAACACCTTAGGGAGCCCCTGCTGGGTTTATCTGGCTGCCTATTTCCCTCCACATGTATTAATAGAACAGAATCCAGAAGTTACTAATGACAGCCTTTCCCTTTCCAGTTTTAAAGCTTTTTTTTTTTTTTTTTCCCTGGAATTTTCCTTTAAGACAAAAAGGAATAATGAATTTCTCAATAATTAACATCTCACAGTTCTTTGTAATGAACAGGCCATGTACTTTCTCAGCAAATTCTCTCTCCACAGACGTAAGCAAGGCTAGTGATAAGGTTAGGGGGACATTCTTCTGGGCTCTTCCTGTGTACTCAGCTTTATCTATTCAAGACAGCAGCAGCAAAATGGCTCAGAACAAGGACACCTTCAGAGATGAAGGTGGCAGCTCTAGCTCACAGCTGTCATGTCTCACTGTACACAGTGTAGTGTCCAAAGAAGTTAAGTTTTCCTATCTCCACACTCTCAGCTGCACACTCGTTCAAAGCTTTAAGGTTTTCTGTCCAAGACCTGGAATACATTTGTGTTTTAAGCAATGAACTACCAAAATTATTTCCTTGCCTGTGCCCTCTGCGGATACATTCCCAGCAAAGAACATACCTTCCATTTTTGTCTAAAGTAAACAGATTTCATCTACCCTTCTCAGTCCCCTCCTCCAAGTTAAAAATGTCAGGAATTACAATTGCTGACACTGTGCTTGCTGCAGGACTACCAAGAATTGGGACTTTGGTACAAGCAGAAATTTGACCTGCTGTTTTCTCAGCCTTCAGTTAAGGGAAAGAGGATGTTGTCTCTCTCATGAAGGGGTTTTGCAAGGAACCCACACAACCTGTTCCCAGCCATTGCTGGTTTGTCATTTGAGTTAAAATTGCAAGTAAATGAGTAGGGATTTACTTGGCTTAACTAAATGCTTCTACTTTAAAAAAAAAAATCATTAAAACATTGCAGCTGAGGTTTCTCTCATTTCTCCTGTCACTAACTCATGACTTACAGGCTGCCCTGTAGCAAAACCATAGAAGTTGAGATTTAATATTTGCAGCAACTGATTTGCACAGGCTACAACAAATGCATTTGTACATTTGCAGAAGAGAAAAAAAGAGTCAAAACCAGGTCAGTCTCTTTGTTCCCACTGTAGTTTTTGCTGTTGCAAAAGGCAGTTCAATTTCGTATAATCACAACAGCAAGCAGCTATAACAGAATACATTAAAAACACATTTGTTCAATAAAAGAATGCCATTTCACAAAAGGTCATGCTTTCAGTTTTGAGGAGACTGCTAGTCATTTGCTTAAATGCCAATATATCATATAACAAACCTTTGACTTCTCTATTCCCTAGCTGCCTTGGCTACAAAAATGAGGCAAACAGTATTTACCTACCTTCTTGGATGTTATTTGGCTATAAATTAAAAATACATAGTACTGAATATTTAAAATGAGGCACATGTGAAATAAGACATACAGTCCCATAAAGTGGATAACATATGGGAAATGTACTGTTAAAAGTCTCCTTGGGAAAACAATAACCATTGCAATTATGACTTTTAGCAGTTTACCTAATTGTGCACAGCATTCCATGGCATTTAGTTGGAAGCCAGTTAGTTCATACTAAACTTCAAATACTTAAAGACAACCCAGCATTTCAGGGAGTTTCTCCTCTCCACCTGAATCACTGCAGCCCCTGCAGCCTGTTTCCAGTGACAGAGAGAACTCTGCCATAGATACACACCTGCATGATCTCACCCATAGCTCTAAAGAGCTATTCCTCACCATTTTAGCCTGCACCCTGTAAAGATTCCAGTGTATCTGAAAGGTGACTTTTATGCCAGAAGAAAATTTGTTTTTAGCCCAGGAATAAATTTATTGCATAATTTAATCTGCAACCTCCCCTTGAATACAGGAACCTACCTTTTTGTCCATTTGTCTCTTGGGCACTTAGTTAATGAAGGGGAAGAATTTTGCTGATTGTATTGGCTGAATTTTTTGTCTTGTTAAAATTATGTCCGAGCAAAAAAATGAATTCTCATCGGTCTGGGTAGATGGGAGAGATATAGTACTGCCTGTGATATTAATTCTTCTCTTTTTTTTTTGTCCTGCATGACATTTTAAAAAAGCCAAGTTTCTGTATTTCAATATTACTACTAAGAAGCACCTGTAACTATGATTACTTTTTAAGGAACTATTTTTTTTAATTTATATGCTTTCCAAAGAAACCACTTCATTAAATTTGATGCATGGGTAGTCTCATTTTTAAAAGATTCACATCTAACAGATCATTTTTATCTCAGAAACTGGGGCATGTAAAAGTATGTTTCCTTCTTTATATTACACAAACAAGTAGAAGGAATGGGTTTTGCTTGCTGTCACACCTATGTAACTCCATAAAGACACCTGAAATTCCTCTAGTGTGCTGTCATGAGGAGGTTGTCCTTTTGAAGTTTCCACCTAACCAAGCCCTACAGCTTGGGACACGTGGTTCATCATTCTCAGAAGCAATCTATGAGAATTTGTCACCTCAGTTCAGTGAATATGCCCAGCTCTGCATGTGCTCCATGGCCTTTGAACAGGTAAAAGACAGAACAGGTATAAGTATGAGAAGTTGTGAAAAAAATACTGAGTGAGAGAAGGTGGCCATCATGGAAAAAATGAGAATAGAAGAGCCCAAAACCAAAAGCAGGAGCAGGGGATGGAGAAAAAGGCTGCAAGGCAGAAGCTGGAGAGGTAGAGGTGAGAACTGAAGAGGTTTTTAATCAGTCCTCTCTCACACTTTGTTTCAGAATTTGTCAATGAAGAGACATCTCTTGAGCCTCAACATGCCTCTTCTGTCTAGCTAACAGCTACAAAACCCAACAGGGAAAAGAATTTTTTTCTCATTCCCCTCATATTCTGCCTTTAAACACTGCTTCCTGAAACCTTAATTTTAATTTAATTTTTTTAAATGAAATAAAAAATCCCTACTGTAGCAGCATTAAAAGACAATCAGATTTGAGTGCTGGGCAAAGTACAAGAGGAGTGCAAATATTCAACAGATCTGACAACCTAGAAGTTCTGCTCCCCTTACAGAATAACTGTTGTGTGGATATAAAATCTTTGTCCTATCAGTTACACACAGGCTTTTTTTTTTTTTTTTTTGCTTATGACCATCTTAAACATCAATTATCCATGCAACTTGGGAAAAAAACATAATAGCTGCTCTCTTTCTCAAGGCAAATTTTGAGAGAAAAGTAGTGCTCTAAGTGGCAAAATATTCAAACAAAAGCACTGATTATATCTCTGTTATTGATATGAGCTTTTAAATGGCATATGATACAACCAGATTGGTTCAGTAAGAAAACAGGTTTAGAGTTGGATGGTAGCTGAGATTTTTCTGTTGTTTTTTATGGCTAAGGATAGCCAGATGGATAAGGATTTTATTATAGGTATTGGCAACTTAATGCTGCTGAAAGCCTGACACATGACGCATTGACTCGAAGTTGGAACATTAGATTTTTATCAACATTAAATTCAAGCAAATTTTCCTGAAACTGCAGCCTGGATGTGCCACCGGTTTGCATATTACCTACCTCAAAGGAAAAAAACCCACAAACATTGGTATTTATTCCATCTGAGGTGAAAAAGGTGAGCGAAGAGCATTCTCCCCAAGGGAAGAGCCAGAATTCTTGAAAACCCGTGCGTGCAAACACGCACACTGAGCTCTGCTCCCCTGCACACCCTGTCACAGCCAGGTCACAGGGCACACTGCCCTCTTCACATCAAGCAGCCTGAAAAACAAGATTTTACTCTCAGTCTCCTGCTGCCTTCCAGTCCAGTCTCCAGACCAGGGAGAAGCACTCCAGTAATCCCCAAACCTTGCACATGTGATTTGTTGAAAATACATGCATGTATTCATCAGTTAAATCTATCATTTCCTAATTCAGGTATGAAAACATTGTTGGCTTGGAATATGTGAACCAAAGCAATAATGCTGGACATGAAAAGTCTCCAAAGGAGCCTCCCATGGGTGACATTTATCTATGTTTCTTCATTTGTAGCATAGACAAAGGGAGCCATTTACATTCCTGAAAGATCTTGTCTCAGCAGTTTCCCTTCTGAGAGGGTAAATGGAAAGAGGTAACTAATCTGTTTGTGGCCTTCCAAAGACTTGACAAGTATGGCCAGGTACCTGCCTGGGAAAGCTGGCCATGTAATACCAGATATGCCAAAATGAACACGAGGGAAAAAATACCATAGACAGAGTAGGGTTAGCAAAGAAAGAATTCTGGCCAGTAAGACAAGAGAGTAACTTGATCAGTGCACTTTGCACAGCATGACATGTCACTGTTAACACAAAGGATAAAAAACTCCACCATTAGCATCACTCAATCTGAAGTGATTAAACATCTCCCTGGGGTTTCTCCTCTCATCAGAACAAGAATTCTTCCTGAATTTGGCCCCTATTTCCTAGCCAGTGTCACATTAGACCTTCTCCAGTAACACAGATTTCAACTGCAATAGTGAACACCAACTATTATCTGAGTCCCTGAAGAAAGTCTACCTGGGGTGAGCCAACTGCAGCAGTCAGCTCAGAAAAATGACCAGGAGTCTGCTGTGCTTGAGGTACAGCAGACAAGGTCAACATTTTCCTGACTAATAATGGATTTGGGACAGGAGGCATTAGAAATGAGGTAGATTTTGGACACTGCTTCCACCAAACCCAGGATCTGCTTGGCTTGTGGTATTCCCAGCACTCAGCAGCCCAGCTGGAAGCCATAGGACCATCGGCTTGGGCTTGTGACATCACTGTGGCACCAAGCACATTTGTCACAGAGTAAGACAGCACAAATACAGCCTGTTAGCCAAGGGAGTTTATGGAACAGCCAAACTGCTGGCTGCAGGTTAAGCTTTTCTGCAGGTTAAGCTTTCTCGTTTTGTTGGAGCGATGACATTTTTCAGCTGCTAAGAGTTTATTTAAAAAAAAGTCATTGCCATTATCATTGGTTACACTTGCATGTCAGAAAACCTAAAAATTAATTTTTGAAACGCACATAATTCCTTCCCACTCTTCTTTGGTATTCTAAAGGGCCTGAGGTTTCTGGTTGTAAATTTTACTCACCAGTAACTCAACCCTCTTGTGAAACGAGCAGAAATTGCAGAAAACAATTTGATAAAGGAAGGCACATATTTAACCTCAGCGAGCCCAGCCCTGGGAATAACATTGTTTTGTACCACAGCACGGGCAGTCTTGTGAAAGAGAAATGAATCAGCCACGTACTCAGCCCTGTAGCCTCACAGAAGCTGTACTGAAGCACTGGCTGAGGGGCCAGCTTTTCACCTTATTGTACCTTTGGGGAAGAGAAATTATTACAGTTGAGGCATTTTTCAGTGTGTTAAGAGGTTTCACAACCCCTGAGCAGACAGAGATGGTGAAAGAGCCTGGACCTGTCAAGTTAAAGGAGTAAATCTTTGCTCTGCTCACGTGTCCCTGGCAGCCACCAGGCGCTGGCCTGCGCTTGGGCTGCCTTTCCCTGTGCCAAGAGAGAGCAAGAAAGGGGGATTTGTCTGGGGGAAAGAGAAGATGCTGCAGGCCAGCAGAGGCAGAAAGGCCAAGCCTAAGCCTAGAGCTCTGCTGCAGCCCTGCAGACACCAACCCAACTCATGGGAGAAAACTGTATCCTACCTGACACAGAGGCTGTGGCTGGCTCCTCAGAAGAGCTGGTTTAGAAGAGACCCATCTCTTGATTTCAGAGCCTGAGGGTTCACATTCTGCTCATGACCTCAATTGAGAAATGCCAGAAATTAGTCTTAACGCTCTACATAAGTCTACTTTACATTGAGCAGATAGAAGTCAGCTGCTCAGCAAAACAGATTTCTGCCAGGTTCTTTATACCATTTCTGAGGATGGCAGTGTCAGACCTAGGGTAAAAAATGCTTTTAATTCAAAGTTGCAGTGTTTCAAAGTTCATCTGTGTAGCTGGTCTACAGGTAACTTTAAATTGAATTTTTACTGCACCAGAAAGCATTGGGTGCCAGCAGAAGTGAAAGGCAGAAGGCAGCTCTATTCCTTCTGCTGGTTAAAAGGCATGGTTTTAGTAGCTTCCAGTTGGCTTGGGTGAGGGAAGCTAGCTGCAAAGTAAATCACAGAAACTAAAGATTTGCTACACTTCACATATAACCAAAATAATACACTGCAAAAGGTATAAACAGTCACATGTCTTCAGCTGTAGAAATGTGACCAAAATAACTGAGAAGTCACACTGAAGTAGAAATTTGAAAAATAAATTTGAGGTTGATATAATTTATGTAATTTTTTTCTAAATCAACAAAATGACCAAGTACCAGTGGCACTCCAATGTGCCAAACACAGTGCAGCTCAAGTGGTTACTACTACTTTAGTGTTCCCTACTGACTTCTTTCTTATAGGATGGCTAGTGTGAAATCTCAATCTCATGAGAGCAAAAAAAAGCTTTGAAAAAGGAAGACAGCATTTTCTTACTCTGTGTTGGTGGCACACAGCCACATTTCCATGCTCAAGACAGCAGTTTAAAAAGACGTGTGGATTCTTGTCTTCTACCCAGTCATGATCATTAGGGTCTGATTTAAGACGTCTGAACTCCTGGGTGTACTCAGCTATTAAGGCACGATTTGACCTTGATTTCCAAGCAGTCATTGCTCTATGCCTTTGCATTCTTCTTTGAGTTGTTCCACCTCTTTATAGATTTTTCCAGCTGACCCTTTTGATCCTATTTGAAGAAGCAGTGTGGGGGCAGCTCATTGCATGAAGGAATACTAGGCCTGAAGAACAACAGCTGTAGCTCCAGCAGAAGTTAGAAAATCTTCTATACGGCAGTGCTTTCCTTTTAATTCCTATGGAACTGCCTTCTGAGTGCAAAATATGCTTAGCAGTTCATCTTAATTCTCTGATGACTTTGCCTTTCCCCAGGCAGCAGGACAGCGATTTTGCAGCTGCTGCTACTGCACCTCATTTATCAGCAGCTTCCCTTGCCGGCGCTCGGAGCACTGACAATTGTGCTCATAATTCACACAGAACAGGGACTCCACTCTGGAAGGAAACAAGAGCTACACAATGCCCTTCTGCAGCTTTCACAGCTGTGGAAGACACTTGGATGAAGCGGTTCCTGCTCCTGCTGATGCCCACTGCCAGCCCCACGTCCCTGATGAGGATCTGTAATGGCCAGGGATCAGAGTGAAAATAATGGAAACCGGACAAATATATTCTGCAATTTTCCAGGAGTTACTCTTCTTCTTAGCATGGTATTAAGGCCAGAAACAATGACAGCTACCCTCACAGGGTGCTTCTGTGGTGAGGAAGGGAGAAATTAGGATCTATTTCCATAGGTTACCTTAAGCTCTGGCAGAATAACAATCAGGTCCAACAAAAACATCGTGAAGAGCAAATAGGGTTTGCAAAGCTGAGCTGTTTGATGCCAATCTAGAGCAAGGGAAGCAATCTGAAACCAGCTTTTACACTAACTGCAGCTGGGGAAAAGAAGCAGGATTGGCACTGGTTCCACAAAACACACGTTTTGCTATTACAGCCAGCTGTAGCTCCGGTACTTCAGCAGCCCTTCGGGGGGCACTTTTCCTGTTACAGCTACGCTGAAGCGATGGGGAGGCGATGCTGCAAGGGGGAGTCGTGCTTCTCATCCTTACACCTGGCTATTCTCAAGGCATCACAGTAGCAGCTCTCATCTGACCCCTACTGCAAGCAGGGGTGTAAGGGCATATTTCCACCAGCAAACACAAGAGATCAGCGGCAGACTGGATTAGCTGAGGTGAAACCCACTGCTCCAGATCCCCATTTCATCACTGCTTTAAGCAGACTTCAGTGAAAGGGGCAGACCAGTTGTCCTCTTCCCTGCTGCAGCCACTTCCCTTGTGCTGGCAGGAGCACCTGCTCTGGGTGAGAGCTGAGTGATCCAACCTCATCCTCATCATGAGCACAAAGACCAAATACTGTTTATTGGCTGGGTAAGGCTCTGAGCAACCTGACCTAGCTGAAGATATCTCTGCCCATTGCAGGGAGGGTTTGAACTACAAGACCTTTTACAGGCCCTTCCAACCCAAACTATTCTGGGATTCTATAAATACTATTCCTATAGCAGGCACCCAGACTTCTCTTTCTCTTGCTGTCAAACCTTGCATTCCTTCCCCTTGACATGGGGGAAAAATTCAGGCTCCAACTGGGTTTGGCATTTGCTATCCTTCAGAAACTGACGGTGCCTCTCAGACATTAACTTTTACAAGAGCCATTATTTCATCTCAAGCAGCAGAAAGAAATCATTTAATGGCCTTTGTCTTGAGACAGTTTGCACGCTTGTCTAATTATCCAAAAGGCACCTTATCCCAGGGGGATTCACCATCTCCAGCTACCCAGCAGCTGGCCAAAATCAGCCATCTCCTAACAGCAAGAGCCAGGATTTCCATAGCAATTTATCCCCTTAGAGAATGACAGTCACATCTTGTCTGGTCATGGTTGCTTTTTATCTTTGGATTCCCACCACATGGGTTAAAACAAGCAGCACCAAGTCTGAATCAGGAACTCAGACAGAGGTACAGAGTCAAAAGGCATTTATGACCCATATTTTTACTTTTTTTGCTTATTTTTCTACTGCATCCATCCTTTCACATAGTTTAAAACCATAACACTGGCTGCAGTATTTCAGCCCATATACCTAATTCCAAGAAAAACTGAATTATATCACTGTTCTCTATATCAAAATGGGCAGATATAAACATGCTGCATTGCCAGAGCACAGCATCATCACAGACACCTTCATGCCAATGTAAAAACTGGCTGTTTCTGTGAAGCAGTAAGTTAACATCTTGTACGATCCACAGGCTTGCCTGTAACACCTTCCCACTGCCTCAAACAAGGAATTCACTCAGAGACTTTGATCTTTCACTTCTGCCTTTATTTTTCTGAAAACCAGCACTTCCCTTGGGTGATTACTGACTCCTGCTATGTCTCCTTAAGTATTGCTCAGCTGCTTGTCATGAGTTACTTTTTCCCACATAAGTCATGCATCTATAGCAAAAAATAAAGATGCATAACAGCAAAGAAGCAGGTGTTCAGAAAAGCAAAATACATTTATTTGGCAGCATCCACGTGGCAGATACTTTAGCTAAACTAGCCTTACAGGCAGAATTGTAATTGTACACAGTGTATAAGAACGAGCACATATTTTCTCTTTTTAAATTTCACAAAAGATATGTCTAAATGCCAGACATGGTGTCTCTGACTCTTTAAATCAATTGCCAGGAAGGGAAAAGGGAGGTGTAAGCATCCCCCCATCCCAGCTTGGCCAGTAGGCCTGTTGGATGAAGTCATTATTTGAGGACTCAGAAGATCAGATACTAACCTTTGACACAGTATCCCTTAGTACCTTTGGCCAATTGCCCCATCCTTCTGTAATGAACAGTGGTAATTACCAGAATGCTGAGAAAACAAGCAGGAGCTGATTTAATGATGAGCCACAGACACAGGGTGAAAACTCCCAACCTGCCACCAGTCAAGCTTAGTCAAGAATTAGGAATGGTTAATCAGTGTGGTTAACCCAGCGTGGTACTGAGATAAAGATGTGTTACAGAGTGAGTAGAAACAGGTTTAGCACATCCAGAGATGATCTCACTACTACTGCAAAGCGCTGTGCTACACTGACAAGCTGTGCCATCAGGATGCTCTGTGCCATACACCATCACAGACTACATAAAACTGCATTTGACTTGAGCAAGTCCAGCAGGCTGCAAAGTTCACAGTCATATTTCAACCTCAGCTACAATGCAACCCAGCTCTGCATCACAGCTCAAAGAAGGGCAGCAGTGTGCGTGCACTTTGGCAGCCAACCATCATCAAACTATTGGAACTGTCACACGGCAAAGGGCAGGCTGGTGCTGCAGTGACTTCACCCCAGACCATTAACATCTTCGTTCTTTTTAGCACAGTCCCCAGTTGTTTAGAAAAGAATGGCACTTAGCAACACCCAGCAACACGCAGTGAGATGAAGTGCAGGTGCAGATTGCTGCTTGGATTCAGTGGGACAGCAGTTCCCATGGAGCTCTCCTTCAAGAGCTTTGCCTCCTGGGTGGGACCATTCAGCCCTTAGCTCTCCTACTAGACCAAGATCTAAAATCTCAGCGCTACTCACAAAGCCCATACCAGTTCTTTTTCAGGGCTGGCAGAGCAGTTGCTGACCACAAAAATAGACGTGCCAAAAAAGCTTTGTATATTTAGAAGAAAAGAGAGAATACTAATTTGAAGTGAAGCAAGGCAGGGTGGAGGAAAGTCAGCTCCCCTGTAAAGTTTAGTATGATCCCAGGGATGAACTAGTTAGATTAGGTCCTGTGCAGCAATATAGTCTAAACATCACAAGGCTCAGGACAGGAAGCCTCGTGAAGACAAGAACAGCATTCTCTAATTACCAGCTTGCCTTTATATCAAGAGCATCAGCACTTGCACTTGGAAAGCCACCAGAGCTTATTTAATTCAAACATGTAATAATGCACTGCTACTCCTGCAGCCACTCCCAGCAGCCAACAAATTACCTGCGAGACTCAGAATTTATTTAGCAACATTACAAATGGGCTTTGCATCTTTTGCTTGTGGTGTTTACCACTCCTGAGCAACAGGAGAGACTACTGCATTCTTGTGGGAAGAAAATGGCACATGGCAAACCAGAGGCAGCTGTCTATCTTTGAGGTGCAGCTGTGGCTCAGTGTAACTCAAATGGTTTAAATACCAGAGGTCTGACAAACTCACCTGGAACACTCGTGGTTATGTCCCAGCTGTACTGGCACAGCTCAGTCCATGGCTTTGGCAATGGCAGCAGGTCAGCATCCAGAGAACCCTGATCAACAAGCCTTGGGGTTCAGTGACCCTTTCCACATTAGGGACATCAGACTGTGACAGGAAACTGCCAGAAGTGTAATTGCAGTAACAAAAGGGCAAAGGAAAAAAATAGCTTTCTCTCAGTGCTAATTCCATTTTTGTTTTATCCTCCCCATCAGGTAGCCTGCTCCCAATATTCCCCACCAACAAGACCACAATGCAGAATTAGACTCTCTTTACCCACATGGTGAATGGGCTGCAATGATGCAGGCAGCCCAGGAACCTCTGCTCCCCAAATCAAAAGTTAAGGCACAATTACTCTTTTAGAAAAAAAATCTTGAAAGAATTAAAGCACTTGCACCATGACTGCAGTGTCCTTACATGAGTCAGTCCCCTAAAGAGGGCAGGAGGAGCTGATGGAATGGTTTGGAAACGTGATTTTAATTTCACATTGCATTCAGATCAGCTGTGTTTCAAAGTCAAAAAAAGTTGCATGAATGACACAACTAGTTCAACAAAACACATTCCTCTATGTTTTTCAAAGCTAAAGTGAACAGTTTTAGATTTGTCCATTTTGAGGCTAACAGGACTTGTGCAGATCTTAAAAAGAAAAAAAAAAGTGAACCAATACTGTAGAAAATTAAAAATTAAAACGTCTATGTGACACACAGAAAATTCCTCAGTCTCATTTTGCCTAGGGAAAAAGAGATGAGGTAGCAAAAGAGAGCTAAAATGGTAACATTACAGATATATTTGAAACAATTTTGTTATATGCAGGGTTGGAATTCAATCCAACAGAAGGCAAAACATTTTTGTGAGCCAAAATACCCCAGCCCTTGACACTGTGGCACTCTTATCAGAACACACAAACCCACCCTGGGAAGATTTCAAGCAGACTTAAGCATCACTTTGTATTTCCACATCCACAACCATTTCTCTGTCCATAGGAGAGGGAGCTTTATTCCTTGGTGAGAAACTCATTCCTCATGGAAGTCTGCTCTCTCTCAAACACCATTTTGTCAGATCACAGTGGAACCTCTTTTGTAGCTCCAAATGGAAAAAAATCCAGTTTATGAGATTATTATTTGAGTATTTGACTGTAACTCCTAAGCCCTTCAGCCATGTGTTGACCTTAGGATTTCAAGACAAAGTGCTACTCTACTTGTACTGCTTAAACTGTTTTAGCTTTGGGATTGTGCCAGACAGACAACTGACTGCAACTATTATAAGAGTAATTTTCCAGCATGTGGATTACTAGCATGTGTCCACTTAAGCTAATTTTATATGGGATCAGAAGCCTTACACAGGTCACAGTCTCGTGGTTTGTCACTTGGCTTCGTGTCCTTTATATGCAAAATCCTGTTTAGTACTGATTGATCTCTTCAAAGCTGTAAGTACAGAAAACCAAAGGATATGGTGCACAGATGATCAGCAGAAAGCTTTGCTATATAACTTTTTCAAATAGAAAAGTAGGGAGAAAGACTGGCAGAATTTTGGCACAAGACTTACTTACTTTGGAATATAGTTCATGTTTACTGCTGTAGCCTTGAAACCATTTTTACATATGAGAACTCCTCCATCAGATCTGTGATCTTCCTTGCCACTTACATAAGCAGGAAAACTGTTTAGTTGCTGTTCACTATTAACATTCATATTATTTCTAGTCACGTCTTCCAAACAAATCACAGAATCTGACTCCAGAGTTTGATGATTTTTCAGATCTGGGTATTATTTTCTCCTTTGCAGCTCTCAGTTCTAAAAGCTCTTTGGCCACCCTCTCAGCCATACTATTTAAGTATTCATTAATGCAGGTCTCCACCCTTTCCCAGTGCTTGGCTATTTTATATCTGCCAGCCTCTGCATCTCCCTCTTCCTAACCTGCCACCATCCTGAACATTTGGATTCTGAGAGACTGGCTAAGTGCCCTTTAAAAAGAAATTCAACCAGCTGGTATGAGCAACAGCTTAACTACAATTTTTTTAAAGTAGTAAAATCAGAGCAGAGGAGTTTCATGAAGTCTTACAAGAGCTGCATGGAAAAACAGGATGGTGAACTGCACAAATCACCAAGACACTCCAATGATTCACAAGTATCAGAGATCAGGGACTGGAGCAGTCTCACTCCTTTTCTGTTCCAAGCTGAGGTGTCCCATCTCTTCCCTTGCCCCTTTGAGCCAAATTAAACATGTTAACCCAAGGTACAGAATAAGCAGCTTGCAGATGCAGCTGGTATGACAGGAGGCAAGAACAGACAGGTAAATTGGTTTTCCTCCTCCTTATCAAGTCCTTAATGCCGAAGTTCCTGGGCTTTTTGTCTTGCTTCCAATCCTTGTTTAGCTTGGCCAACAAGTAAACATTTCGGTCTATGAGTAAGAAATGCTTAGACCCTACTAATCAGACTACTTCAGACCTGCTCAAAGAAGCACAAATACAAAGATGATCATCTCATCTCCTGTTTTTATTTCTAAATAAGGATTTTCCACTAAGCATCAGAATACTAAAAAGAAAAGTCAGGTCATGGAAGATCTGAGAGAAATCAAAGACCTCTTTATTTGAAACTAAATCAGATCAAATGCACTAACCATTTAATAATCTAGTAGACATGAGGGGTCACTCACTCCTGTTCAGTTGAGCAAATTTAAGACCTGAATTTAGTATCTAATAGCATAGCAACACATTTTTCAGGTAGCTCAAATGCTTATGGAAAGAACTAAGTACCAGCCACACAGGTGTGTGGAACCTCTGCAGCACCTATTCCAACAGTCACTGTCTTCATTTTCCACTATTTTGTGCCCATATTTATTATTCACACTGTAAGAGCTCTTGTTTACACGTCAGTGGGGTAAAACTTCCAAGGACGACCAACCAAGTCCCAAATTTTGTGCAGCCTTCCTGTTAGACACTTCTTGTAACAGTTACTTTGCTGATGGGTTATCTAATACTCCATGCACTGATAGACCTCAGCTACAACAGCTATTTCAGAAGCATTAAAAAGGAAGATACCAAATACCACTTACGTTGATTTCAGAAAGTTTATTGCACCAAATGCCGCAAAGAAATTGACCAAAATGATAGTGTACATAACTATGAGAAAAAAACATGTAGTTTGACATTGGTGTTCAGTCATTCCTAAAAAAGCCTATGTTCTCCAAACATGCAATAGCAACACACATTTTTCTACTATAGAAAACTTGCCATGTATGTCAAATTACCTCATTTGACCTCAAACCCACCCCTCCCCCCAAAAAAATTTAAAAAAGAAGGAAATTGTCTAGACTAAATTCAGTAGTTCAGACTTGATTTTTATTTGGGTCCTTTTAATTGAAGTAGAAGTTATCCTTGAAGTTATCCAAGAAGATATCCTTGAAGATATCCTCTTGTATATCCTTATATACAAGAGTTTGATGCATCTGAAAAGAGGTTTTGACTTTAAGAGTAAAGTTGCTTATAATATGGAGTGGGGAAAATCAATTTAAAATTCTGGAAGATGCCATCAGAAACATGAATTACAGGATCAGTGTCTATTAGTTTTTTGTGAGTAAAAGAAAGTTGTATAGATTAGCTCAGACAGTATCTACTTAAAGTGTTCAAATCTTGGTATTGTTTGGGGTTAAAGAATTAATTTCAATTTAATTCTGCAATTTAGAAGTTCATTCCTCCCCTATGTTTAGTCTTGCCTGAAAACAACATACATTCTTTAAATTTCAGTGTGTAAACTGCATTTATGTGGGATTTTGGAAAGACTGTGCACTCCCACCTAACCAAGAAAGTATGTATTTAAGTTTACAAAAAACCTACATAATACTGATAAAAACAACTTTGGAATATTTGAAAATTAAGCTACATTATCAATTTTCAACACAGCTGTACATTCATATCATTTTTCATCCTATTAAAATAAAACCAGAAACATGCCCTAAAAATGTCTAAAAAACACATCTGTCAATACTTACTGCCCTGTCATGCCACACCAATTTACACAAACATCAAGATGCTACCAAAAACAAGTTAAAGACTTCGAGTCAAAAAAAAGCCCTAGAAAGTGGAATCCTGTCAACTGAGGTAGTACATTTGGTGGAGGGGAAATATGCAATTAGCTTTCATAAGTCTAAAGCCTTTTAAAGGTGATAAAGAACTTTCATTTTGAATTTTCTTTCCCCCAAAACTAAAACCGTGAGAATAAAATAGTTCAACGTGTAACTTCTGAAGAGCAGCAAAATGTTAGAGAAAGCAGCAAGAACTATAAAGTTTTAGCCTGGGCTGAAGAAAATTCAAGTGCTTTTGACCATCAGCTCACATCACAGCCACCACAAAGTTAACTGATGTCTTGCCCAAAGGGAGTTTTTTTTAAACAATTGATGTGGTAAAATCAGGTCTATTATTGATCATGGTATTAATCTCGAAATCACTGAATGTCTACAGATCTCTGTCCTCTTTAGTAAACCCTGTGACAACAAAAGCTCATCTTTAAGATAGCATATATTCCTTTGAAGAACTGTCAGAGTCTGTTCAGATAAAAACCCCACTTTAAAAGAACTGGACTGACTTTTAATGATGTCAGCTACTATTTAAGAGTGACATGAAATAGAGAAAGTACATGAGGACTTCTATATACACTCAGAGAAGCAGTTTCATAGTCTTACACATGCACACACATTCTCCATCAAGAGGGTTGTTCAGGAATATGTGACTTGCTCTATGGTTCGTTCTTTGTTTTAACCTTGTGAAATAGAAAGTGGTATCTGCTAAAAACCATATGCAGAGGTAAATTTACTTTCCAGCAGATAGGATTCACAGACCAAAGATATGAAAAGTTTGCTTAGCTATAAAGCAAGAGAAAAAAACCTGAACCATTGAAAGTGTTTAGCCTTTTTAGGCAGAATACAAGGGAGAAATATGAAAATGCAATAAAAGAAACATTTGGAATGTCAGGTCAGAAAGCCAGCATCGAAGGAACAGCTTTAGAAGTGTTGTATCAGAAGTATCCCTCCACATGGAAACAACCTCTTTTCACAGTAGGCCAGTCTACCTATTTCCCTCAAAAAGCAACACAAGGTTAATCAAGACCCCCATCACATTTAAACAATTCACAATAAGCACATTTCATTATTTCAAATCATTGAAAGTTTACTGTAGAAAAGTCCAAACATCAAGGTAGTAGGAAGTAAAAACACTTTTAATAAAAGTGTGTCCCTTCAGTGTTAAAAATCTGTAACCACCAACAAGGAGAACTCACAACTGGTGACCAGGAGTTTCTTATTAGAATTCACTATTTTCAAGCAATTGTGTTGCCAGAAATTTGCTTGCAAGATGACAATTTCAAACACCGTATTCACAGTGGCTCACAATGGCACGGTCCAACATTGAATTTTCCATTTAAGAATGTTTTGATCCTTTGTTCTCTCCTCAGTCTGGTCCATAGTTTCATATCCAGCTTAACAGTGCTTTATGCAAAAAAAAGTATTTTCTACATTCATTTTAATCAACCATGTGAAAACAGTGAAGTACAAAATTTTATTTTGCTTTCTAGAAACACCAAAGGCCAGTATCAACTAGTGGAGAAGTAGTTTCTGGTGTCAGAGTAGTTAACCTAGTAAGGAAAGGCACCTCGATGATAGTTCAAGATTTCTGTAGAATCAAAAAGGGTAATTGCAAACATTCAGAATAATATCAAATATTGGGGTTTGCCCCCACATTTCATTTTACTTCAAACAATGTTCCTCTTTTATTCCTACTCAGAGTGACAACTCATAGCTGGAAAAAAGTAACACTTTTGACTAAAGGTTTGGTGGGGGTTGTTTGTTGTCTTGTATTTCCCCAATACGATTGTCTTCAGTTTGTGCCAATTGTTTGGTGTATGTGCACACGGACACATGCTCACAGCACTGGCATCATTCAGAAGCTTTTCAAATTCATACTCCTTGGAGATAGCAATACTTGATGACACCAAGACAAATTTAGTTCCCAGGACCACAGTCATACAGCAAATCAACAGTTACTGAAGTTGCATCAGCAACAAATGTAAACTTGTAGCAGAAGTTCCATAAGGCTTTCCCACAAAATCCCTCTCTTGGAAGTCCATGCCATTCCACTTGTAGCCTTGGGCTCATTTGAATGCTTCCTCATTAAAACAGAAGCAACCACAGCTCTCAACCTCTTGTCCTTAAAGGGAAAAGTCACATCAGCCTCACGCACACCTCCATTCCCACATGACATCTGGCTGCTGAATCCAAGTTCCTTGTTCTGAGCCCATCACTTCTACTATACAAAATCACGCGTATGTTCTGCAAGAAAGTCACGTCCCACCAAATACACTTTTGTATAGGAATGCTATATACAGAGTTTACAGCTACTCCTCCTCCTCCTCCCCAGCAAAGAAACATATACCACACCACACTCACAAGCATAGTATTACAAAATCCATTCTAACCCACTTGTTCTTTTAACTGGTACTTCATGGTTTTGAGCAGCGTTTTGGATGGCAGCACCCGGTCTGCCACATAGTGTTAACTTTTGTCCTTTGAATAAAAATAAAATGCAAGGATGCAGTCTCTTGATTTAAGTCAGAAGTGAGATTGTAAGAAAAACCTGAATGCCTTTTGTGTTATGTAAACTGAAGTCCTCCGATAAAACATCCGGTTGAAATCAGAATCGGAAGGTGGCAGAATGTACAGTCATCACCTGCTTTCATCAGTGCTCCCCTTTACCAGTGTTTGGCACCTCTGTTCTTCATTCAACATTCCCATTTTCATAATTGTACTTTAAGGGAATGACTATCCTGAGAATTTAATTTATAAGAGTATTTGAGCAACATATGGGGAATGAGTACTTGCTATAGCAGCCAACAAAGGCAAGTCATTGGATTCAATCCTAGAAATTAAAAAAAAAAAAGAGACAGACTTTAAAATAATATACAGTCACTTTCGCAAGAGAAATACAAGATGATACTTTTCATCCACTTTAAAGAAACTGGAAGTGTCTTACAATTACTAAGTTCATTGTTTAATTATTATTTACTGTCAATAATCATGTACTACCAGTAAAGGTGGGTAAATAATGCTTAAAATCAAGAAGTGTGTTAGCACTTATATTAAAAGACAGCAAGTAGTATTACATTCTGCGCTGTATAATCTTCTGTTGTTTAAATAAAAGATCTTTTATTTATTTGCTAAACCATAAGCCTCAGCTTGCAGTCTTACCAGTGAGTAGGCACCAATAAGCCCAGTTTAACAAAGTACTAAGTATCAGCTTATGGAAGATCACGCATTTTAGGTTTTGAATATAACTCAGTTCACTACATAGTAGCACTTTCTTATCAAAAATGACCAAAAGCTGAAATTATTAATTATTATGCAATAACAGCTCAAGGAACATGTCTTAAGTGCAATGGTCAGTTCAGTTTCCAACTATTTCCAAATGTGAAGCTGCTCAGAGGCCAGGATGTACATACATATTTATATATATTTAACATGTACACATACACGGAGAAAAATGCTTATTTCACAGTTTCAGTATTTATGACTACATTTCTGAGTATGAAATCTTAAACACTCTGGAAAAAGAAATTAGATTTAATCTACAGTGTTAAAAAACATCTTGAGAAAGCGTATTTATTTCTTCCCCCTTTTCTGCTGTCAGCAGGCAGATCCCTAAAGGTTATATGTCAATCAAGTACTATTATTAGAAGACAGCTGTTGAACAGGACACCTATTTATTTTTCTACACCTGATTTTTGAGACTGTCTTGTCCCTTAAGTACAAATGCACCCTTTTCATTCCAAAAATTCTGAAGTATTTGTTGGGATGAAGTTCTCATTAAGGAAACCACAACAGAGGAGAGTGCATATGAATGCTTGCATAACTTCCTAATGACCAAAATCCAAACTCTCTTAAATCTGAAGATTTAAAAATGACAAGTATTTTGTTGTTGCTGTATAAATGTCTCCTCCTCATTTTGAGATAGCTCAGTAGAACCCATTTTTGCAACTTATTAGGCACATGAAAGAGGAGTGTTAAATATGACGTAAATCCTCGTGAGAACAAGCTGTCAACACTCAGATGAAAAGGAAAAATAACTGCCCCAGCTTTTGCCATTGCTTAAGACTGATAACCTGCAATACTCACCCCAATACAATTCCTAGTTCTTTTACATGCACTCTTGTATGTCCTCGCAGATATTCTGAAAGCATTTTGCTTTTGAGATACATCTCTTGCAGTCTATCCTCAAGATGCATTATGCACTGTAAACACAGACCAAAAACCTCAGAACAGCTTTTGCAATTACATGCAAATATTACAGAAATGTAAGCACATCACTTTACCTTCTATCTTAGAAGATAAACTAAGCCTCCACTCCAAAATCTATAGGAGGCAACTGGAGTTATTACAGTTGTGCTATAAACACTGTGAAGTTACACTACCCCAAGAGGAAACCCCTCACAGAACTGGGGCATTCCAGATCTCTTGGGCAGCAAGTTTGTTGCACAAACTGCATCTCTATTTCCACTCAAGCCACTGCATTTCTGCTGACTTAAACAGTTTTAATGAGGTTCAAAACCACTCAATATATCTTACTAAGAATTAAGGCAGTATTCTTGGATCAAGATGTCTTTGTTGTAAGTCACTATTATTTTTCTGAAAGACTTGGTTTAGACAACAGTTTCTAAAATGATCATTCACACCAGTACCTTATTCATCACAGAACTCTTTTGCTGACTGCTTTGCTGTAGCAACTAAGTTACAAATCCGTATTAAGCATTTGTTTTCATAATTCCTAAGTACTTCTAGTTTAAAATTGCTTAAACATTTGAAGCTGATTGCCAAAAGGTAATAGTTCAAGTTGAAACATCAGTTTAATCATTCCACTTTTCTTCCAGCTGTGGAATGCTAGAAATGCATATTATTTTTAAATACAGTCATGTGATTCATGGCTATTTCTCATATACCAACTACAAGAGAGCAGATGAATCTTGGCTTCAAGGAGAGAGAGGGGTTATTCTGGCAAGACAAGGTCAGCAGGCAGCATGTCTTCACAAGCTGAGTAGGTAGGAATTCTTATCAGGTATTTTGTTGTAGGACAAAGGTACATTCAATTTGATACGTTCCTTCTTTTCATAGGGATGACCACTTCAAAAAAGTTAAATTAGGTCAGCTCTCTGAAATCAGGAGATGAAAGCAGGAAGCACATACAGAACCTCACATTATCAAACATATAATCATCCAGCAGGCACAGACAGCAATTAGAAACAGTAGCAGCAAATAGCTTCAGGCCATCATCCCATGTGCTGGCGCTGAATGAAAACCCTAAGTATTAGAAGTGAGACCTGGTGAGACCAGTTTTGTTAATTAAAAAACTAATGAGGAAAAAAAAAGACTCAGGCTTGTAGGTAGCCTAATATGTATTTTTCTGATCATCTGGAGCAAGATGAAGATGTTTAATTATTCTTTCAATGACCTAATATCGAGTCTTAATAATGGAAAATAAAGAGGCCTTTTAAAAAAAACATGCTTACATGGCAGTAGAGTAAAATCACTGCCACCAATGGAGGAAAGGCAGAAGGTTTTTGACAACAGTTTGATCAATTTGCTTTAAGCAAATTTTCACTTAAGCCATTATAATCATAAGACTTCTGATTCTGGCCAAAAGGGAAGCAAGCACTCTTATCTTTTCCATGACAGGTAACCCTCATGCAAAAAGCCTATGAGCACTTTCCTAGTGGTTCAGGGGGGCATGCAGTTGATTCACAAAGTAGTAGCTCAATCTGTTTCAATTCCAGTATTTGTGTTAAGGATTATGGATTTTTTTTAAAGTTATGAGGGAGCAAGTAAGGAAGAATCACACATTATTTTAAAAGCAGTGTTGTTTACATCATATGATCTATTCCTTCTGAATACCAGCAAAGAATCGAAAGACATTTCTGCCCACAAGCTCTGTAAATTAACCCATCTTGTTCAGTGTCCACAAGTATTTTCTTTTTTAATATTAGCTTCCTCTGCAGTTTTTCTCATTGACCAAATGGGAAAAAAAGTCAAGTAACTTCTAAAAATACAAGAGTAGCTTAAACTGAGCTTAAAGGTGCAGTTAAAACTTTTGACATATTGCTGAAATGCAGCAGTTGCAATCAGCACTTTCCTCTCACCAGGGCATACTGCAAAGCTCTCTGCAGCACAACTATCAGTCTGAAGTGGTACAACAAAGATACCACCACTTGCCTTTCATCTGGTCTCAGATTGGGTTTTTTGTTGGTATCACAAAAACCCAAAAATACTTATTCATCTGAACAGTAACTGTATGTAAAGAGATATGCACTCCTAAAGGAAACTTCAAACATACTGCAGTGTGGTCATCTCTGGTTGATATGAGTACATCAACACATATGTTCCTATTCAAATTTAAATCAATAGAAATACTACTATGAAGAAGTCACACTTCTCCTAGAGTTTAGGAACACTTAGCTTCCATGCACTGATGTTGTTTTAGCAGAGTTGCAAAATCCCCTGACAGAAGGATCAAAGTGTTTCTAACACAAATGATGAAAAATTTACAAACTACTAGCACTCTGTCACTTTACAGTTCCTTTTTGTACGAAAAAGGAAATAAAAACGCCTGAAAATCATTCTGCCTCCAAACACCTCCCAAACCACACAAACAGCATTTACAAATCCTAAGGTAACACTGGAAAGAACACTTCAGTTGCAAAATCAACTACTCAGTTTAAAAATGCCAGGATATAAGGTATGACTCTGCTAGTGTTAAGATACATTTTCAACCACAGTTGCATATTTTTCAATGCCCAGAAGAATCCAGAGAAAACACTCCAAAATGTACCCACATGTTTTGCCTAGCATTTGACTTGAAGAACTTAGTGTAATCAATACTATCAATTTAACCCAAAACAGCGCCAACCAATACTATTTAGAGCTGTTAGGGTTTAGCTCTATTTTCCTCTTCCATCTGCTGGCACAGTCATTACATGGGATTCCTACAGAATTTCTCAAGGCTATCTGCTGAAGGACAAATCAATTCTGTCTATTAGAAAAGGGGTGACTTCTGAAAAAACACTCCATCTCCCTTCACCAATAATCATGTGCTAAAAACTGAATTACAGTTATTACAGTCAGACTTGTGAGTAATTTTGTTGTAATCAGCAAAACCAGCATTACTGATTTGCTCTGATGAACACCACTACAAATGAGGACAGGAAAGGATGCTGTGGGACAGGGAGTATGCAACATGACATACTAACGTTCCCTGCTGCAACCCACCCATTCCCAGGTGTCTCATCCCATCAATCCTATGGAGCCATCAGCAAAGCTACCCAAGACAGCACTTGCTAAAATATGTATAAAGCTGAAGGGTCAAGTAAACAGAGGTGTGGTTAGTTGGAGGGGAGAGATAAGAGGCATCCACTGCATGGGGTTGATTAGACATCCCAAGAATAGGAAGCTGTTTGCCAGAATCAGGATTTGGTATCCATTACCGGATTGTAGCATGGATTCTTTTCAATATGTTGTAAGAGCTCTGTATTATATCAGGCATTAGTTCAGTGATATTGCAACACAGTGTACAGAACTCTGTGTTTGCTATCTGAGCTAAACAATTTCCATTAGCTTCAGCCTTCAATAAAGAAATACTTACAAAGTCAGCTGGGACGTTGAGTTTGTAAAGCTGTAAAATAGACTGCAACAGACTGGATACTTGACTTGAAACCAGAACATCCTTGCCTAACTTCACACTGTCCATCATCTTCCTCTGGCTTGTAGCTACTTGTACACTCCATTTATCTGTGTCTGCAATAATGCAGACAGCTTCTGCAATGGGCTCATCTAGCACTGGATGCTGCAACAGAAACAAAATACAATTATGTGATACTTTCATAACATTTCCACAGTTCAGTTTGAGGTTCTGTTTTTATTACACTGATTTCTACTGTTCTACTTTTATTACAGTGATTTGCTACATCATTGCACTGATGTAGCAAATAAGAAAGTGATTCAATGCATGTTTTTGTCCATTAGGGAACCAAAGGCATCTAAAAAAATGACAAGGAATACCAACTTCAGTGACAAGATTTACCTTCAACTGCATTGCATCTGCCAATTTGATTGAGACATTTAATTATCATTAGTGCCTGAAAGTCACTACTCCATTTAATTTTTCTTCATGTATTCCCTCTACCCTGAAGAGATTAGTTTCTTTCAAAATGAAGAGTGTAATAATTACACTGATCCAGCGATGGTGAAATACATTCAATGTTTCAGAGATATGTGAGGGATTTTACTATGCACAATCAAGCAGGGTACAACAGAATATCTAGGGCTGGAGAGGACCTCTGGAGATCCTCTAATCCAACCCCTCGCCAAAGCAGTGTCCCCTAGAGCAGGTGACACTGGAACAAGTCCAGGTGGGTTTTGAATGTCTCTAAAGAGGGAGACTCTACAACCTCCCTAAGCAGCTGGTTCCAGTGCTCTGCCATAAAGAAGCTTCCCTCCTCAAAAGCTGAGGTGGAACTTCTTGTGTTTTGGTTTATGGCTATTACACCTTGTCCTGGTTCCTGTACACCACTCTCTTGAACCTGCCTTGAGGATTTTTATATGCATCAATGAGATCCTCTCTCAGTCTAGTCTCCTTTGAGAAGAGAGATGTTCCAGATCCTTAATGATCTTTGGGGCTCTCCACTGGACTCTCTCCAGTAGCTCCTCATCCTTCTTGACCTGTGGAGCCCAGGACTGGACACAGCATTCCGGATGTGGCCCCACTAGGGCTGAGTAGAGGGACAGGTTCACCTCCCTTAAGTTGCTGGAATGCTCTTGCTGTGCACCCCAGGAGAGCACTGGCTCTCAAGCCAGGAAGAGCTGCACAGGCTCATGGTCCACTTGTCATCCACCAAAGAAGAGACACACTATCACACCAGACCAATCTGATGCTGCTTAAAGAATATACAGACACACACATCACTGCTCTGGATAGTACATGCAGCCATGCCAGCAGGATCATTCTTAATTGCTACAGAGAGAAGCTGCTGACAATTACTAGATAAGCATTTTAAATTGCATACTGAGGTCACACAATTATTCCAGTGAAAGCTTAGTTTTGAATTTTATAATTTAGGAGTACTTACAGTGGAGAAAGAACACAGCAAAGTTCTTATCTATATACAATTACCTTCTGTAGTCAGCCATTTCTGCTACAGACTAGCATCATACAGGCCTCAACATGACTTTACCTCATCTCTAACACATGCTACTAAGGAGCAAAATAAGATGTTTCAACTTGCATATAATTTTTCTGAAATACAGGTAATTTTGTCTGCTATTGTGATGGAAAAGAGAAGCAGCTCAAGGATTTTTTACTTGTTTGTAACTTGAAGTTGCAAACAATCTTCCTTGTGTTAATCTTTGAAGAGAAGCTTTTAAAGTAATAAAGGAAAGCACATGATTCTTGCATGAACAGGCATTGTGTGTTCATATATAGTAAATTAAGGGCTTACATCTTTCAAAAAAGAAGACATGGCAGGTGTGGCTGTTCAGAACAGGTAAGTAAAAAAAGTAACCTACTGAAATAACCTGTTTCTGTAGATTTCAGTAATAGCACAACTTCTACTCTGACTCAATACTTTAACTCACATGCATTGCATGAAGTAGATCTGCTAGTAGACACTGCTTCAGTTTTTCATCATTATTTATTCCATGCAGCACTAGATCAGGTATATATGTATGACAGTAACCACCCAGAAGTGATCTTCCAAAGTTTTTCACACATTGACTGCTGATGGTATTTGACCTGAAATACAGAAATATAAAGTAGGTAAGACTCTTGCTTGACAAACTGCATTCAGATTTTACATGCCTGCTTCTACTGCAAATATTAATCAACAGTTGTACTCCAAGTATACATAGATGTTCACACCAGTAAACATCTACTGGTGCTCTTTGAAACAAGAATTTCAAAAGCTGAAATTTAACAACATATTGATTTCTTTAAACTTGTAAAGAAGCAAATCTATATGCACTGGAGTTTGTGGGATGTATGACCTCCATGTTCTGCAGCTTACAATTTTGCTAAATTTAAGTTTTCTTCAATTCTCATACTTTAGGTAAGCCTAGAAACTGACCTTAAGCACCATCAAACTCAATGTGCACCTGGAATGCTCAAAAATTTTCAAATAGCATGCCCCTGTTTATTCCAAATCTGTATTTGACTTAAGAATTATGTCAAATCTAAACAGTTATCTCTTTAAGGAAAGTTTTGCTTGTCCTTAGATGTTCTATCTACACGTCTACACTAAATGTTTCAGTCAGCTTACATAAAAAGTTTGATCACCATTTTTTAGGCATTTGAAGTATAACTCTGTCATAAAACTTTATTAAATTTGCTGTCTCTGTTTCCTTTTTGACAAACCTGCTTACAAGAATTCTAACTACATCACTGTCTGCTACTGATTTGTTTGCAAAGAACTTAATCAAGACCTCGGATGACTTCAGACTTGAAACTTTAAATAACTCCAAAGCAGCAACAGATTTTGACTACATTTAGCTCTAAATTAACCAGACTTCTTTACCTTGGCAAAGGAAGTTCCACTTCTGCAAATTCTTCAAGCCGTTTGCTGATGTTACCATGATGCACTTCATCAGGGATACAACAATCACCTTCTTCATCACTAGCTCCAAGAGCACTGTCTGAACTCTCATTCCTTGGAATGTCCCCTTCAACTCTGAAGGAGGTTTTCCTTCCAGAATCCCCATAGGGGACATCTTTAGCACCTACTTTAGGGGAATCCTGTTTGACAGCAGAATCTGCTTCTACGCAGTCAGAAGAATAGTTCTCCAGATTGCCAGAGCATAAAGTTCTATTTTCTTTCAAGTTTGGCAATTTTACAGTTTCTATGTTATCTGTGGGCAAAAGCAGTTCACTAGATATTGAGTTAATTAAATTCACTTCAGTTCCTTTACTTTCCATATGTTGGTTAAGTATACTTCCCTTCTCCTCACACGGTGGGATTTGTGCATAACAAACATTATGTTTACTGATGGGCGTAAAGGCAGCTTCACAACTGTCTTCTTGATTCTGAGAAGCATCCACAGTCAGACTTGTGGAACTTGAGGCACAATGTATCACCTCTGGATTTTTAATTAATGCCTTCAGATTTTCTTCCATTTCTCTTCTATGAGTTTCTAAGTCTGACTCTGGTGATGCTGAGCTTCCAATCTGAAAAGTGACCTTTTCTAAGTGTGAACTTCTGTGGCCAGACCTTTCAGGACAAGGTACGGCAGACGACCTACCAGAAAACTGCTTTTCCACTTTTCTCTCATTCTGGTTCTTGTTCTTCTTTACATCCACTACATCCTCTAATTTAGATGATTCTTCAGAGTGGTAGGATATGATTCCTGTATCAGCGACAGTTCTTTTCCTACTATCAGCTGCTCCTTTACAGAAACTGCCAGTTAGACAGTCAATAGATGTTTCAGAGGTCTGACTGGCCTTTCCTATTGCTTCCTTTTCTTTTGAAGAGACTGGGACAGCCTGAGTGCTTTCTGGTTCATGAACCCACTCTGCAGTACTGTTGTTCTTACTTGCATCATGCTTTGGAGGTAGGATTGGAGGCACAAGAGCAGGGTCATTTTTAACAGTGACAACCACATAATCAGATTCCTCTACCTCTCCCTTTTCTAGTGCAGTTGTGATCTTGCTTCCATTTAGCACCTGCTCTCCTTCCCCAGCCTTCTCACTCCACGTCAGCTGATTTTCCTGCAGCTCAGAGCACCGGATGAAGTAAGTTAGAACATAGAGCAAGCGCTGCACCAACTCCTTGCGCTTTCCAACAATAACAGTCCGAGTCAATCTAACTGGAGAGCCTATGGCACCGTAGAGATCACCTACACAGGAAAGCAAAAATTGCACAGGTTTATGCTGCATCGTAATATAACCTATACTGCTCAAATTCAGCACATTTTGAAACAGCATTTACTATGAACACAATTAGACAGTTAATTTCTTTCACAGTGAATTCATAAGAGTCTTAAAGAGTAATAAAGGAAGTCCCCTAATACTTCTTACACCTGGCTTTTGTCCAGAAGGGTTTTTGTGAGGAATCAGCTTTTATTACTCATTTTCTTTCTGTTAAGAGCCACTAAGATTTAATTTACACTATGCTTATAAGATATTATCACCTGGGAACTGACACAAGAGGGGGCACAGAAGAATGTAGGTCCAGCAAAACTCTGAAGCCAGCTATATTATTTTCTATTTTTCTACTAATTTTCTTTCACATCAAAGTTTTTCTGTTTTAGTGCAATGACCTTTATGTTAAACACAGGCATTTTTACACAGATAAAATCTTAATTACGTTTTTCAGGAATAAGATATCAAAAAAGAAAAAAAGGAATAAATATTAGCATTATAAATGCGACTCAGAAAAAAGAGGCATGTAACTACCTTATTGAGCCAAGCACGTGCTGTGTATGTGGGAGCCAACCTCATTCACATGAGCATTTAACTTTGGCAGGGGGCAGTGGAGAAGTAGAAAACCAAAATACAACTGCAATATGAAAGGTAGGCACTACTACATCATCATCATCTGAGTCCCCCCCAAGAACAACTTATTTACTATTTATCCTGAAGAACTGCTTTTTTAACAGAACTAAGGTTGTACGTATCCTACTTTCAACATTATTCTTTCTTTGGGAGAGGGGCAATTATCTTCCAGCTCCTTATAATCATCTATCAACTAAAGGGTTCCTACTCCAGAGATCTGGGAGAAGCAAATACAGATAGCCAGTAAGGGAATGTTCACATGCCCTATTGGTAAAAGATCAGCTAACTCAAAGAAGTGTCTATTCCTAGGATGAGTTAACCCAATTGTCTTCACATGAGTGAAGATGAGTGCATCAGAGAACACTCACTAAATTGTCTTTGGTTAACCAATCTATGTCTGATCTCACCAGCACGTGGGAGACAGCCAGCAAACACTCAATTTTCTTCAGCTACCTGAAGTGTGGAAAGCTGGCTTCTCTACCTTGAGGCTTGATCAGCTACCTGCTAATCTATCAGACTGCTTTCAGGTGTTAAATCCTTCCTCTGGGCTGCTCAAATTCTGTTCCGGACAGAGCCTGCCATCAGGATTTTGTACTAGACCTCAAGAAGCAACACTATTATATTAAGAGTTAACAACAGAGCTTCAGAAAGTATTCTTCCAAGGGCAAGGGGACCTCTGGTTTCGACACTAACACAGCAAAAAAAAAAAAAAAACCAAAAAAAAAAACCCAAAAAAAAACCCAAAAAACAAACCCAAAGAGCACATTAATGTCCAGCCTCCTCCTCATTATACAGAACATAAAAGGAATAAGACTATCAATTCCATTCCTACAAAGCAAGGATCAATGAGACAGTAATTCCATGGCTCTCTTACTGTCTCCCCTGCTAAGATCTGCCACTTCCCATGATGCCAGTGACGCACTGGAGAGGCTCCTGGGTGGTGGCATCAGTGGTGCCACCTTCCCTCAGTTAGGGACACCCTTGCAACCAACCCCAGAGCCTAACAAGCCAGCAAATTCATTCCTCAGGAACCAAAAGTGGGCTTCAGACTCCTCAATTAATTTCAAAGGCTGGTAGGCCACAAGGACAAGCAATATGGAAATGAAATTGGAATATATTGTTTTACCTCGGAGTTGAGCACAGTTGCTACGGAAATCAGATTCAGGCTTCATGTTCATTTGCACAATTAGCTTTTATATAAATACTAATAAGATATAATGAAAATACAGGTCTGAAGGTGGAAAGACAGGTACATCAAAATCCTGTCATTTCCACTTTTAAGCACCAAGACTTGATTTTTTATTTTTCTTCCCTCTTCCTAAAGAAGAGGACCAGCAGAGGGCAACATCTCACTTTCACAATCAGTTTTTGCAACCACAACAGTAACAGCTTTTTGGGCTTTATAAGAATGAAAGAAAATCAGAGAGCATTTTGAGTTCAGGCACTGAGAACTTGGCAAGACAAAAAGAGAAAGACTCTTGAGTAGTCACCAGAGGTGACTCCTGGGAGCAACCACAAGAGCTACTACTGAGCTTACGCCTCCAGTCCAGCTGGTTCTTGCAACTCCAGGCCTGGCTCCGTCCTCAACACCATGAACACACTTCTAACTTCCTCTTCAGTCTAACCTCTGCACAATGTTTAAACGACATTTTAAATCAGGAAACAATTCACTACAACTACATGGCAAAAATAGCATATCTTTCATAGAAGTTCCTGAGAATAAGAAGCCTGAGAATCAGGAAGAAACAGCACCAGCATCACAGAGTAAGTCACATCATTGCCTCAGTGTGCACGTGTGTTATTTTACATGTGCAATATACTATGTCAGCTAAAGGGCAGTCTGATGTCAGATTTTCATCTGCTGCCAAAAAGACGAGGAAATTTCAAATATTTACCACTGACAGAATTACTTTCTCAGTTTTCATTCACCTACTCATTTGACATCAGTTATCTAGTCCCTAGTATCAAGATAATTTACAAGCTATGCAATATTTGTTAGAGACCAGCCTGAGGCACAGAGCACAGGAAAAAATCTTGCCCCAAGCCCATTCATGTAACAGTGAGTGAATGGAGGTACTGTCAGTTGCCAGACTTCTGATCTATTGCCCTGCTCTCTTATCCTAGCTATGTGAGAAAGAGACAAAGGGAGGTAGCCAATTTCAACTACAAAGGGCCTCCAAGGCCCAGGTAACTCCTCTCAATCCAGTCTATTTTGTCTTGTTCTTTCCCAAACTGCTCAGACCATTCACAGCACTTGCACCATCTTAATACTTCTATAACAAGTTAACCAGACAGTGTAACAGAGATTATCAACAAGGAACAAGAATAAAAAGCAGGATATGCAAAGAGGCCTCCAAATGCTCTGATTAATCAGGCAAAAGACACCTGCTGGTAGCGGGAAATGTGACCTGGATTACAAGTAGCCCTTATCTAAAAGGAGTGGATGCACAAAGGCGCTTGTTACAGAAAAATATGAAGCTTTCCAAATGATACTGACCCAGCTGTGCCCAGAGAGGGTTGTATGGGTGGGATTTTGCCAGCATGTTCACTGACTGGGATGTGCGCTTCTCAGAGAAGGCCTTGATGGGAGGATGGTCAACTGGCATCACTGTCGGGACCCACGCCAGGTGATACGTCAGCACTGCGGTCAACAAAGCAGCAAAGAACCTAGGAGAAAAAAAGTCAAAAAAAGTATGTCCAAAGTAACACCAGCAAAAGCACATCCCATTAAGTGCTTTAATATATTCACATGCACTGGGAAGTACACAAGCTTTTTGTTAAGAAAAAGAGAGTGAGGGAAGCTTACTGATTTTTGTTGATCTGTTCTATTAGAAAGGTAAATTCTTTAAGGAAACGCTGGCATAGCTGATTCTTTTCCAGAGTGCTGGACATCATATTAAGCCACACAGGCTCTGCAATCCTTGGAACAGAATATAGGTTCCAGATGGTAACTCTGCTCAAAGAAAATTCCCAAAAACTAAGTGTTAACATGCATGTTTCAATTCTGCAAATAAATATAAGTACACCCTTTCCTCTTCTGTTGTCCAGACTTAAATTTGGGTTTTTTTTGTAGGATCTAGGAGACTAAACAAATTGGAAGAGTTTTTACTCTTCCAGTAATTACTAGTATCCAGAACACTAGTTTGTTTAATATTATCAGTAACCCAGTGTCTTTTTGAGTTACATATTTGGCTTCCCTTTTTTGTATTCCCATGTGAATTTTATTCAGCGAAACCATTCAGAAATAAGTTTGCAGGGAAGAAGAACCCATTCTACTCATTACACAGATTCAATTCTACATTCCAGATATTACAGAACCTCCATTCCATTAAAGCCTTCTCTCTCTCTCCTGGGCTGACTTTCTTAGCCTTTGACCATTCCTTCCTTTCTCAAGTACAGAAAAGAGAGCTTTTCACTGCAACTTTCTTGCCAGTTACACTGTTCAGCATCTATGGCTAGAAGTAGACACATCTATCTGCCTGAGTACAACAATCCACCCAACTGTACAATCATCAGCAGAAGCCAGCTCTTGATGAGACGTTTAGACTTTAACTGACAATCCCAGGAACACGTGAGTGCAACAGAACTATTTTCATTCTCATTTGGAAAATGGCTGAGCTGGTTTTGCTAAGTTTTCTGAAAACATTTACCCAACAACCAATGCAGAAAATTCATTCACACTAACTTCAAGACTGTCTAAAATAAAGACCTTACATTCAGTTGCTTATAACTGAAAGTGACAAGTATCTTTCATGGGGCATGAAAAGTGCTCTCCTTGTAATTCAGAATTCCATCAACTCACCTGAATTCTCCCAGGGCATCCATGACACGGCTGATATAAACCTGCACTCTCTGGCTGGATTCTGCTATTTTTCTACATGAGATCATGGCCTTGATTAAGAGTTAAAGACACAAAACAGCTGCTTAAAGGATTCACATTCTTCATCTTTTTAAACTTCATTAACATGTCAAAATAACTAAGAACTAGCCCCAGTCCTATACAGCCACTCAGGACAGCAACAAATGCCAACCTCCCTCCACCTCATAGGAGACCAATCCCTAGTACTGGACAAGGGGAGAGAAGAGAACATTTCTGAGAGGAAGAAGACAGCAACAAATATTTTGTGTCTCTCTTTTAGACATGTAAGGACAGAGTACCACCATTTCCACAGTCTCTAGGGAGTCAAGAAAACCTCAGAGTGAAATATGGCAAGAATGACAGAAAAACCACCCATAGCATAAAACTCTCCATTCTAATTCTGTTTAGAAAAGAAACTGCACCTCTTTCAGCAAATGCTGAGTTCCTATACTGGGCTCAAGCTCAAGACTGCATGTGTAAGGAGGGAGGCAAGCTTGAAACCACGCACCTTCTCCCACTCTTCATCTATCAGATTCTAGAATACTTCATTCTGATTGACATTTTTCCACATTATGCCAAATTAGTATTCTGTACCTTTTCTATTGCATATTTCAGCTTGTTCATGTGAGACTCAAAAAGAGGAAAGTGAGAGAAAAAGAAATCCTGGAAGTTTCTCTGTGCGTCTTCTTTTTCAGGCAGAGAAAAGATGATGCTGATTGCAATTTTTTTCCTCCGAACCATTGCAGGATTGGAGCTGCAGCTTTCATCAGCCATACTAAACATTTCCTCAGTGGACCTGTAAGACAGATTTGTTACGACAGTTACCTGTGTACTGAGAGATAATTCAGCTTCTATCCATAGCTCTCTGTATAGTGGGAGGTAATTTATTTGTAGGACTCCTTTGACTGACTGACTGACTACATAAGGCTTTGCTGTCACATGTTTCTGAACAGAGGATACCTGACACTTTGATGGGTAAGTCCTGTGCTTGTTCAAACAGGAAGAAGACAATCCCCAGGGCAGCCTGGTGTGAACACTTTCCTCTGAAATAGAACTATTGGATTCCCTCCTGGATTTAACTTTGAGAGAGATGAAGAAAAGGGAAAAGCGATACATCACACAAAATCATAACCAAAAAAGGTTAAAGTTAACTTTGGAGCTGTGAACTGATCCAGCACTCGAGCTCCTCTCTAGGTACTCAGCTGCATATCTATGAAGCTCTTGAATCTGGACTGTTGCTCATGAGGGAATTCGGGAAACATATAACCTATACTATCTGTACTGTTCTGGCATCTTAAGATGGATGTTTGCAGTTAGCCATACAAAATAAAACTTTCTATTTTAACTGAAGACAAAATGTCACCACTTAGTAATTACTGTGAAAACACAAACTTAATGCCTACAAATACAAGTTTGCCCAGCTCAAAATTGTATAGACTTTAGCTTAGGAAGATTTGTTTTCTGCTCAAAACTATAAAAAAACCACCAGAAAGAAAAAAAACCCACCCAACCAGTGGCTATTTTACAACCATTATTATTTCCCCAAGTTTATTTCCTTGATAGTGTTGCCACATTCAACAATTATGTCTCTTCTGAATATTACATATGGGTTGCTACTAGGATCAATACTGCTCAACGTTCTGATTATCAGCCTGGCCTGTGGATCAAAACACACCTTCAGTGAGTTTACAGATAATGTCAAATGGGGGAAAAATGGTCAATCAAGGGGATGGCAGTGTCCAGAAAGGCTGTGGAATCTCTACCCTAGGAGTTTTTCAAGACTTAATCAAGAGTCAAGTTCCACAGCCACCTGATGTAAATTCCAAGCTACTGCTACATATATATATATATATATAATGTATATACACAAATAAATAAAACAGTATGGAAAAAGTGTCTGTTGGAAGGAACTTTAAATGAATAATGGGTTTTAATCTACTGAGAAATTATAGGAGAAAAGGGTAAAACAGACAAAAAAACCATGGAGACATTTTGAGCAGCAGCTCTTCTGGAAAAAGCTTGGTTTTAGAGTTTCTTTTAAGTTAAGTTTGCAATACCAGTGAGTGGTAATTAAAAGTTTGAAGTCTTTTCATATCAGAATTATCTTGAAATGAAGTCTGTAGTATTTATAGAACACTATGAAGCAATTAACAAAAGGAAAGACTCAGGGCTAAGCATCCATTCTTAGTCCATTCTAAAAATAAATGGTTTACAGTTTAATTGGTTTGACAAAGTTAAATATACAAAAAATTGTCATCACAGAGGTATGAGTCCATGAACACAGGATAAAACACACAATTAAACCCCAGCAAAAAACAGCTTGTGGGAAAACAGAGTTCAAGACAAAAACATAACCTCATCTGAACTTCAGGAACTTGCATACAGAGACAAATTCCCAAGGAAGTCAGGAAAGGACGGTCAGTCAGCATCTAAGAAACATCACAAGCTTTTGTACTGCTTCCCAGGAACAGAAATTGAGGAATTTAGGTCTGAGAGAGAGAAGCCTTTTCAACAAAACTGCTAATCTAGCTTGCTTGCCAATTGACTATATGGAGTTCCAAATAGACATCTCAATTTGTTTGAGCTATTGGCCTAAAACATCAGTCACAGAGACTGTAGAATCTTGGCTGTAACAACCTGGGGTGCAAACTTTGTGGCACTGAAGTATTCAACCAGAAGCCTACTGTTTCTCTAGCAAATAATCAGAAAACAAGTATCTGAAGAGGCTTTTTGTCTTAGAAAGAATCCCAGTTCAAGAATAATTCTAGACAGCAAAAATAATGATGTGCTGTTTCCAGTATCTTTCCCCAGCACAGGCTCTCCAATGGGAAAAAACCCCACAACCCTGCTCCCAACCGCAAATAAGCAGCCCAAAGAGGCTACTTTCCTCTAGACAATTTGTAACTTTGAAAATACTTTGCAGAAACTTATATTCGTGAAAATTTGGCTACTTCTTAAGCTGGGGTGAAATGATCTTATTTACCCTAGATGTTTTAACCTTTTTTACATGGGTTTTTCTTAGCCTTACTTCTTTAGAAAACTAGACTAAAAAGTACTTCAATTTACTCAAAGCAACTGGTTTATTCTCAACTGCAAGTATGATTTAGAAAGCATGACTTCTACATTAGTACCATGGCACAATTCTTCATGCTGAAAATGATTCACTAAGGATATCTAGAAAAGAAGCTGCAAGTGTTGGTTGACAATAGGGAAAGAAGTCTTTTCAAATGAGGTTTATTTTTATTTTTTACTGACTACATATTTTAACTGGCAGCTTTTATGCTTCTCTTAACTGAAAAGGGAGAGAGGCCAAATAGCATGAATTTCTTGTAGGTCTCCACTAATTTTCTTCTGTCTCTGGGTACAGGTGGATGAGTACAGTGAGGATAATCAAGAACCATTTGCTATTTTGCAAATGAGAACGGAAGAATTTGCTTATTAGCTATGAAAAGTCTGCTGCATTCCATGCTTTGTTATACCACTGAGCTACAAAAGCTAATAAAATTCCAAAACAGAAGCCAAGCTTTTTGATCCCAGCTTTTTTTTTCTTCCTGTTTTGGCAGAAGTCACATCAGGAACATCCTGTACCAGCCAAGAGAGTCGTCATGGACCATTACTCCAAAATTTCACGAACTGTTCACTAGTCAGACTTCTTCATTGTATAAAGCCATTATGGCAGCAGTGCTGTTACAGTCCCTTTCATCTCAACAGGATGGTCTGCTCCTTCAGAAACAGTTTGTGTTTTTCAGAATATGGCTTCATACACAGCCTATACATTCACACCCTATTAATACACAGCCTATGTATTCAATAAAAATAATTATATTCCAAATTGGGCTTTGAAGTTTACGTTCAGCCAAAAGTTAATCTTTTTTTATATTGGCAATCTTATGTAACACACACAGAAGACAGACTGAGTCGAGAACATTTAATAACAGGGTTTGTACTTTTAAAGAAAGGAGGCTTAAGCCCTGTTTAGCTTAAATTACTGTCAAACAGTTGTTGTAAGAAGAAAGATGCTACACTTACCACCTTGGAATAATTCCATTTTCTAAACTGGTTGTCTGACTTCGGAGCCAGCGACGTTGATAGCTGCTAGAAGATGATGATGAAGAGCTTGGAGATGGAAAAGGAGTAACCAGAAGACTGCTCAGGGATGCTATGAAGAAAGCAAGAAACAATGAATCACAAAGAGTGCTGGTTAAATATTTTTCTTCTAACTAATACTCTAACAATAATGTCTCACAAATACTGCTCTTGCTTGCTGATCTTTTTCACACAACTCGCAACAGGAGAAACAATTATTTTAAATAAATCTTGCTGCTTGAGGACATTCATTTGCTATAAAGTAGGAGATCATCCCTACTAAAACATACTAAAATGTATCTTATTCTCATTAAAACTGTTCTCTCCCATGAGATGTTGCACCACCATTACAATAGACAGGATGACTTCTGGTCTTCATTTTCCTATTCAGTGTAAAAAGCCATTTCTCTTCATTTGCTCTAGTAAAGGCTCCAACCAGTTCTTCCTACAAATTATAAACTAGTTAAGAACCCAGAACATGGTATCTGTAAACAAAGAATATAATTACAAATATTTTTGCATGAAGGCTTGGGGCCTTGCAGAAGGCAAACCACCTCGCAGATAAAAACAATTATGGATTTACAGGTCATGGGGTGTCTATATTTCAAGTGAATCACTGCAGCAAAGAATTGCAACAATTACAAAAGTAGCCAAACAAGATAGGCAGCAGATACCTGACCGAGCAATGCCGCTGTCTCTGTCCTCATTTTGTCCTCTGCTAGGCATATCAACAGGTGTGCTGTGTGCTAAAACAAACAGAGCAGATCAATAGAAAATATTACATAATTCATCATACTATTTGTCAGCATTTAAAAAAAAAAGTTTAAGTTTAAAGGTCATACACCAAAAAAAATTGCAACCTGTACTGTTGCTCAAAATCAGTACGGTGTGAAGAGAGGTGGCAGCAAACAGTAGCCTATGCTGAGTATCATGTTACCAGAGGAAGGATATTTGCCCAATGTAAATGTAAAAACATCTCTAAGGAGCTTAACAACATGAATACAGTCTGCATTATCAGAAATCAGATATACTTTGAAAGTGAGGGCTGGCGGTACCCTCATCTGTCACTCTTGATAAACTTGACTGTGCAAGATTGTCCCTTAACACAGGTTAAGATCAGAATTAAATAGTCTAGCACAAGGTCCATTAAAAGCTTCTGTTTCACTGGCCGAGCTGAGATTTACTGTCCACAAAGCCTCACAGTAAGAAACATTCAGCCTAACTCAGATTACATCGAAGTGTTAGTAGTGCAGAGTTACTCAAATTGTAGAGCATGCAAGATTTGCAAAGGCTGTGAAGAAACTGCATTGGTATTTCAGTTCACATTTTTGCAACTAACATAAGTAATTAGGCCTGAGATCTACCCACCTGCATGGATCATCATTCTGCCTGTAAAAAGAGACTTTATGCAGCTTAAAGTTTTGAGAATTAAAGAAATTAATACTGCTTAAGGAAAGAAACCCTTAAAGCCTCCCAGATTTAGCTCAAGAATTGTGAATGTCTGCCACCAAATTAAAAAGTAGCAAGAGATAAGAGAAGAAAAAGCTGTACACCAGCAAGACACCTGCATGTTAGCAAGAGACCAGCAATAAGCCAGGAAACATAAGTTCTCTAAGAAACATAAGGGCTAATTCATCTTTAAAAACATTGCATAAAAATATCTTTAAAATTAAAACACAGTAATTTAGCCATTTTTTCAGAAGACATATTTTTAAGTATATGCCAGATACACCTGTTGTCACTATTTTAGCCCTCTGTTTCTAGAGACTAATTATGCATGTCCTTTAAAGATTCAGAAGGAGCTGGATTTGTGTGTGCATATGGATGGGTCACACTGTGGCTGGCATTCCACACAAACCTGCAAAGAAAGAAGCACTGCGGATGAGCCGGAGGGGACCTCCTTCAGACACACCCTGCAGCAGTTTGCTGCTACACAGCTGTAACACACCTAGGAAACAAAAGCAACGTAGAGAAAATGGAAAAAAATGAAGAAAAAAAAATAAAGCAAAAACCCCAAGGAGGTGATGTACTGGGAAAAAAAAAAAAAAGCCAAAACTGAATGAACAGATGGCCTTGTGTTGTCAGAAAGACATAGAACCTGGAAATATTTACCTAAATTACTTCCACTGCGACAGGTTCCCAAACCATTCTGATTGGAGTTCAGCTTTCCCAGACTGGGATCTTGGTTGATGTATTCAAAGCTATCTTGCAAGCTAAAATAGGGGGAGAAGCCAGTATTCCTTGAGAATGTGAACAATAGGCATTAATATTAGCTTAAGAATTAGGTTAATTTTACAAAAACAGAAGGCTGAACATTAACTTTACAACCAAATTGAAGGACAAGTAGGTTTCTGAAACTAGAAGGAAACAGGCATTTATTTTTTATATTTGAATTATTGGAAGCTGCTTTATATGACATTTGGAATTCAATTTATTCATATTTGCCCATTTTGGGGAGGAGGTACAACAGAACAACATATTTGTTGAAGGAAACAGAAGTGGGATACGGGGACAAAGCATCCTCAGCATAGCCCTTCTTCATCCTTCTGGCAGCAGTAAAAGGTGGAGGTTTTGATTGTCCAACGCACCTAACCTCTGAACTTTGTATGTCCTGGACAAATTAAGAAGTAGAAACTTGGAGATTTTTGTTTCATTAAAAGCTTGGCTGGCCTAACTAGGATCTATTAAGAGAATTCTTCTCCACAGCTGCCTTCCCAATTTTCTAACAGAACTACAAAATGAGTAAGAAAGACAACTGCACTGGCTGGGAAAGGAAAGAAATTATATATAAAAAAAGATGTTCTTACTTATTGTTGCTTCCACTGAAGCTTCCTACCCTGGCTGAGAAGACTTTACTTATCATCAGCTGTGGGGGAGAGCTGAAAGGATAAACAGTCATTTATTTCACTGAGTCATCAATTCCAAGTGCCTGACAAGACAGTGCATCACAGAAAAGGACACTCACCGTATGTAGTGAATTTTCAAGGTGGAGCCTTTGTAACTCATTGCCACTGAGCCAAACATCATTTCTCCCAGCATATTGACATCAGAGGCTGGTCTGGTGTACTACACAGACAAGAAGATGGGAACAGCAAAGTCAAAAATAACTTGGCATACTATTTCAATTTATCATAGTGCCACAGCAATGCATTCAGAATGGAGAACACAAAGAAGTTCATCTTTTTCATGCAGAGTAAGATCAGTGTGCACTCAGTGGGTTTAACACTGGGTTTAGCAAGTACAGCAGGAAGAAGTCCTGCATTTTGCTCACTAGATGAGCAGTGCTACCATGTTCCAGGGGGACCTCCAAAGGCAAGAGAGAATAAAATATTTACCACATTTCCAAAGAAAGAGCTGTGTCCAGCAACACTCCCATATAACAAGAGTGTTTGATAAAAGCTGTAAATGTTAACAGGACTTGGATTCTCTGGTCTGGATCCCCAAAAAATAAACTACCTTCCTTATTCAAATGAGTAAATTCACCTCCCCTGCCCTTGTAGAAAGCTTCTTGGAAACATTTTTTATTGGAAAACGATTTGTGATTATACTTAGAAATGCAGTCTTCAGATTGGTTGCTTACTTTGTTTCAAAGACTGATCATCAATAGCAAATACAAACAGAAGTTTGTTAATTCTGAAGAAAATCACCTCCCAGTTAAATATAATTATTTCCTTTTCCCACCTTAACGTATGCATCCTTCAGATTTCTTTTTTCTAGGTGAAATGCTAATGTTTTTACTAAGAAAGAGCCAGAGTACCTAAAAATTAATATTATAGTAAGACAGACTAAAGGGACTCTTAACATACCATGTTCAACAGCCTCTTTTGAACTGACCTGAACCATAAGCAGACATGAACAGAGAACAGTATAGTGCTTCTTACAACCCTCTTATGACAAAATGCTATTAGATATATTTCACAACTCATTGAAAGATAAGATCAAGATAGACTAAAAGGTTAAGATGCACCCACACATATTTTTATTCTACAATATCTTAAGGATAGAGTAGATATCTCAAGGTTCAGATTAAGCTGTAATGTAATAGAAGCTAAAGTCATTCAATGCATCTAAGCAAAGACTTTAAGAAACGAACTCCCTCAGTAAAATGGAAAAACCAAAGCAACAAAGTAACAAATATTACCTGATACTTCGGTATCTGTTCTTTGATATTTTGCATACAGCTTATAGAGGGACTATGGGAAGAGACATTGTTGTTCCCATTGCTTGCTTGGCAGTTCTTGGCAGAAGTCTTTACAGAAGCCTCATCTGCCATTTTCTGCGTCAAAACAGAACAATGTGATAAAAAGTAAATCTGAGAACTCCCATCTCTAAACATATCATGGCAAGAATCTCCTTAAAACTATAGGAAAGCAACAGAAATAAAGAATACTCTCATTGGGTTCAAAAACTATGTATCAGTTTTAAAATATTTTAAATGCCAGCATCAGAGCGAGTGGAGAACTGCTCTCAGTATCACATGGTAGTATCACATACAATCGGAGTATTTAGTCAGTTTCACAGGAAGATCATTCCCAATTGTTATAAATTACTCTTTGTAATATTTGCCAAAATTTATGTAAACAAAATCTCAGCTCATGGGTTTCTTATAAACCAATTCCTGTAATCATTTGCACAATTAATCACTCAAATTGCACGTAACTTTTGCTCCCCAAATGATTAATGGATTTCTAAAATAGAAGAACAGCCAGCAAAAACAAGGGATGACTAATCCATCATTTGATAGAATTAGCAGCTTAAGACAAACAATGTATTTGAATACTCAATGCGAATAAACCTTACTGTATTTCAGAAAAACACACAGTATACACACATATGCTTCCTTGACTTCAATTTAAACAGGACTGAGTTTGAAAGTAATTTTGTTTTAATTTTAAATTAATCAAGTTTTAGTTTTGCTGTTTGATAACAACCAAATCAAAATCATTTCAACATCTATGTGTTTACATGGCATTCAAAGTACTTTGGCTGTTTTAAAAGGGTACCTAGATTAGTGAGTGTCTGGCTAGAAAACAGATTATAGCCTGTATCATGTGTTATGAGGGAGGTTATAATCTGTTTTATGTCAGTGCTGCATAGAGAGTTTCTGATAGGACATTTTGTAGTTAACTTTTAGCTAAGGTATTCAAGCAAGTGGAATAATTTGAGTATTTAAATGAAGCCAGAAATGCATTTTTTGCTAAGATGCTGTTGGTTTTAAAACAACTTTAAGATACTAAGTAATGACCTTGATTTTTGGGCAGGGGGTGGGGGAAGAGGGGAAGCAAGATTAACAACCAGTCTGACCCATTTATGCTCTTAAGTAGATGATCAGACAGCAGCTGATGATGCTCATCAGTCTTACTGATTCAGCACAATGGCATATTTACAGTGTGACTGAAATAGAGATTGTTGCTTTTTAAGCATCTTCATAACTAAGTTCTACAAGTTATGACTGTTCTTCTATGGCTTATACAGGTATATATATAGCTCTGCAATAATCCATGTTAGTCTAACAAGCTGAAGCCGCTGGTTCTAAAAAAAACTTCAAAATAAACAAAAATTCGAAATAATTTAATGTAGAAGAGAAACATAGAGGCAGTAGGACAAAACAAGCAAAACCACCAAAAAACAGAAAACACTATTGGTTTACTGATATTAAAATGACCTAAGTTTGCTGAAAGCTTTACTCCACAATTAGTGTGCTTGGAGAGAAGCAAAAAGAATTTGTATCTTGAGAGCATCTGCTCTTGCTTCTGTGTCAACAAAACTTACATGGCCATATATATCATCACTTCTCATGCTTACACAATACAATGTGGTGAGCTAGTGAAGTTGTTTTATTTCACTTAAGGACAACAGCTTTACTACTCCAAACACCAAAGGAAAAAAAAACACCTTTAGACACACGGTGGACATCACTGAAACAGACTGCACAGCCAGGGCTAACAACAAAAAGCAAACCCAGTCAACATTAGAAAGGCTGAAGAAATACTCAGTTTAGAGGTAAATAAATTTCTCTGCCTGAAAGCAAATCTGAATTGTTACATTTGAATACCATATTTATATTATAAATACCAAATACCAGATACGTTCATAGGCTTGTTGTAATGATGCTTGTTGCAGCTATCGCAGTAAAAGATCACAAGATTAAGAAGTTGACACCATCCTATTAAAAAGAACTGCTTTTAGAAAGGAAAACAAAAGAGTAGTAGGACAACAGCAAAATTAACATTTCATACCTGAACCACAGCTTCATCAATTTTGCGGACTGCTTTGGAATCAAATAAGACCTGTCTGCCTCTCCTCTCACAGTCTTGGTAAACTATCAGGCGGATTTCATTCAAGTCAAACTCTGAAGAGGACCAGCTATGGATTAGAAACACGAGATATTAAAACAGTGTGTTTACTTTGCAGGTCATTTAAGTGAAGAAACAGGTATTAGGTAAATACGTTTTACTAAGCATTTACAGAATCCAAGCTGCAAATCACATAGCTCAAAGCAAAAAGGAACTCCAAAGGAGTGTCTAAGCTCAGTGTCACTGACAAAGGCAGGCACAGCCAGACCAATTTTCATCCAATCTTCTTCCAAAATTTTCAAGAAAGAGAACACAAAATTTAGTCTCAGCAATCTGCTCCAGGCCTTAACCACTATTATTCTCTTCTCTGTACACAGCCTGGATGATCCTTATAATAAGGTAAGTGTACTACTTTATGCAATACTCCCAGTGGCAATAAAACACAATGGATTACCACCCTCTCTACTGCAGCCTTTCAAAAGCACAAGGCTTACACCCTCTCTCTTCCTTCTCTAAACAACACAAACCTAATTCCTTTTGACCTATTCCTGACAATGTAAGTTAAGATTTTCCCAAAGTTTAAGTCTTGCAACTGATAGACAACGTTTATGTTGTTCCATTCTTTTCCCCTCTTTTCTGAGACATTTCGGGGGTTATAGAACAGCCATTGATTACTGAGACTTCATGTCCAGCTACAATGAAAATCATTTACTACATGAAACCAAGATACTTGAACTTCAACCTGAAGCAAAACAATTCTCTCAAGCCAGAATCTGCCCATTCTCCAGAGATACAACATGGCACACGACCTGCCTCGCTGCACAACAACAGGAGCTGAGGAGCCAAACTGATCATTGTGGCAATGACAAGAAACCTCATTTCCTAATTCCAAAAGGAGTCTGTCTGCACATCAGAGCATGGAGATTTGCTTGGCCTCAGTTTCAGCTACAGAAAACACTTTTCAGGTTATGTAGCTGACAAGCTGAAATCAATGGAAAAAGCCTCCTACTGCATAAAGCAGTATCACAGAGCACTGATGCTCAGTCACATTGCCCCAGCCCTGACCTGGATGGACTGCACCTGGGGGGTGAGAGTACAACTGTTATTAATAGTTGTTGGTTTAACAAACTGCATAACAGACTTCAGTCAAGGCCACACTGATCTTCTACCCAAAAGGAGGTTTCATTTAGGAATTTCCCCAAACTGTGCTTTACAGACACGGAAGGTAAATGATTGAGAGAAGAGCATAAAACCTTTATACAGATGAAATACTAGAATTCACGAAGCTATTTCTTTTATTCCATGCTGTCAACACCCATAAATCAACAGTAAGGTAAACACTACCAAATCCTGCTACAGTCAGGATAACTGCTTTCGAAGTACACTTGCAGACTTGTGATTTTAAAATCATTTTAAGTAAAGCCAGCTTAATTTCTTCTTTGTGCTCTTTCTACATAGCTTAAAAAAAAAGAAAAAAAAAAAGCCTAAACAGGCATCTTTTTCAAACCTGAAAGACCTCAGTCAGAAGGTCTATTTTTAAACATCTTGGGACAGAATAAGCCAAATACCTATCTCCACTGTAAGGTATTTCAATATAAGTATGCTGTATGTACGTAATATGCAAGGTTTCCCATCATGGAATGATGCTAAAGGCTGTTTTGCCATCCACAGTGAGGAATGTATGTGTATGTAACATGCTGCCTCCAGAACTGCTGAGAGTGTCAGGCAGATTTCTTTCCAAGCCTTCCCTTTCAAAGGCAGTTACAGCATTACATTAACCTGCGTGAGACCAGACCTGATACCATTGTTGATAGTTGCCCAACAAAGATCCTACACACCTTGCTTACACAGAGAGCTGCAACTACACCATCTGTTTAAGAAGTCTGTTACTAGTTTCTCAGCCCACTGCCTGTGCAATGCTATTACAAAATCCAGTTATACTGAATGCAAGAGAAGTCAGAGACATCAATACACTTCATCCTAGTCTGCCACATGAATCTGATACTCTTCAGTACCAGATACCCCAATACCTCTTCAGTTACACATCTATCTACATACTTGCTGCAACAGACAACCTGAAGTAACTATGTTTTCTTAAAAAGGCTGCAGGTCTTTCCTTCCTTTAACAACAAGGAAAAGTTACATCTCTATGGCTTTAGCTTAAATTCTATGCAAGAGCAAAGCCTTATTTATCCTCATGACTGGCACAGCAGCATCCATACTTCAGACCACAGGCTTGCAAGTCTAAACTGAGAAAGATGCATTTCAGACACAGATTGAGCCAATCTAGCCCTGCATCTGCCCACTGCCCACAAGGTTGCATGCAGGCTGGGTTGCATGAATTCAATTTCCTTATGAACAAATGTACTCCCTCATGATACACTAAAGCAAACCTCATGTTGTTCATGCAATGCTGACTTCTGTATAAGACATGAACTAGATTTTATGTTAAAGTAGAAGCCAACTTAACAGCCTTTTCCACACAACATGCTAGAACTAAAGATTGCTGCAATCTGCCAGAACTACATATTCTCTAGTACCAGACAGCAACTAGCTAAGAAATTACATAAAAATCTATCATACAGAGCTTTATGCGACTAGCAAACCAAATCTAGGGAAGTAATTTCAGATAATGCTTCTTATAGTTCTAACCAAATATCAAAATTATGTTTTAATGATGCCATTGCTTACAGATGCAGTTCCTGCAGCAGACCTACCCATTACAGAAGAGATCCTCATTTGATAACATCAAGCATATCTATAGGCAATTTATACAGGCATACAAGTCCATGTAGTCTCATTACTTCCACATGGAATCCAGCAGCAGGCCCAAAACTAGTCAGATGACCGAGATGTTTATGCCCATCACAAAAACTGATGAGCACTGCTTACAGTACTTCCATCCTTTATTGTTTAAGTGAGGTTATGTAACACAGATCCCTCAAAACAGGGACAGCAGGAGTATTCAATCATCTCCTAAAAGCAGAGTGTTGAAGAATACAGACAGTACGCAGACTCATCGGTCAGCTCTGTTTTCACATGCGTTAAAACCAAAACCCCAAAATGTTACTTCCTTATCTCTTTATCAGCCTATTGCTTATTTAGCAATGCCAGGTCCTGCATATTCTTAAAAATCAGCCGAATTAACTAAATTAATACAATCTAGTGTATACGTTTGCATTTCAGGCTAAATGTGGCTGTTCTGACTGAACGTGTTTTCTTACTTGACCACAGAAGTAAGAGTCCCACATATCATTTCACCCCTTTTCGTAACTATGTGACCCCTCCTTCTTGTGTCCCTTCTGGTAATTGTTGGACCCTCCAATGAACTGAATTCTCTGCAGCAACAGAAGTCTGTCCAAGCACATGAAAGTGGATCAGAAACATGGCTGGAGAAAGGAGGAAGCAGTAGGCAGTGGAACCTGCACCTCTTGGTAGCAGCATGACTTACACTAACTCACTTTGTCCATGGAACTATATACCTTTAGGAAAAGGCACAAGGAAAATGTTCCCGATCCATTCTGAATAAGTATTGAGGCTAGTTGGGATGTTAATTGAGTTTGCTTGTTCCCAAGTCAGTTCTCTGTCTGCTTAGTGAGCTGACTCCCTAAGGGGAGCCAGTTCCAAAAGGACTTAAAAGGCCAAGACCAGAACAAGGGGAAAAAGGGCAAGAGCATGATGCCAAAAAATCAAAGGAAGAAGCGGCTCCTTCAATACCATCAGTTTGTTTGAGCAGGTCAGCTTACCAGCCTCACCTTCAGATTGTATCTTTACAGTATGTGGAAGATGCTAGAACTAATAAACATTATCTTCAAGTCAAAATAAATAAACCAAATCAAGCTGTCTGTGTTCATACAACAGTAGGATCAGGTCTACTAGAGATGCTAAAATGCTATGTTTTTTTATTATTATTATTTTTTGAAAGGAAGCCAGAAGTTTGGAACAGCTTACTGATATCCTGAAAAGTTTTGTCCCCAGAGAAGCTTATGCTTGCTTTATTTTCTCCTACACATGCTACTTTCCTTTGGCTTGTTCAACATTTCTTCAATTACAGTTATGAGACATGAAGGCAAGATCTCTCCTCCTCAGGGGAAAGCAGATTTGTTCGTACCAGGAAAAAAAAAAAATATCACAAAAATTTGCCTCATTCTGCCCTAAATAAATACTTTCAGTTAATACAGATCTCCAGACTCTAATGCTTACAAAGAAAGCTTTTGCTTCACCTTTATAATTATCAGCATGCATGCAATAACTGAAGAGTGACCTATTCATTTATATTCGAAAACTACTTCAGCTGACCTTAAACTGTTTTTGAAAGTGACTAACCACTCACTCCTTCAGTGCAACAGGCTAGAGAACCAAACAGACTGAAACATCTCTGTATATTTATCTATATTTTTCTGCCTTTTAGGTCAGCAATCCTGAATGTAGGATACTAATTCTAAGATCCTTGGGTGCTAGAATTTGGAAAAAGTCACCCAGAACCATATTTTCAACACAGCTACACAGCTATAAAGAGAGAGACACGCTGGCACATGTCTGAAAAGGACAACACAAAAGTTAAATAAATACTATTCCCACTTCAGATTACTCTGATGTAATGCTCGAATTAGAGGTAATTTACAAGTAAAGCAGAGAGTTTCCCCTCTCTGCTCTTCCCCCACTTCACAGCATTCTCTCCTGTCAGCTCGGCACACTGTCAGTACTTGACCCACTAACACAGGAGGTGGCAAAAAAAGTAAAAGAGGGGAAGCTAATTAGGAAACTAGAAAGAGAAGGTAAGATTATTTAACCTTAATTGAAAAGAAAGGCAATTACCCTTTATGCCTCAGTTTGCATATACATAAATCTTACACATCAGAGTCAAGAAAGTCGGTTCAGTTTCAAACAGGAAAATCTTTCTGGAGTTTCAGTCAGCAGCATCATCAAGAATAAGCTTTTAACAGAACTTTCTCAATTACTTACAAAATAGCCTTTCAGGCACATGATTATAAATCTAGTGCCACATAAAAATATCCTTTCTTTGTCAAAAATCATATACATCAGAAAAGTTACACGCATACCTGTTTTGCAGCAGTCTAGTCACTTTGTTCGCACAGTTGACACTTTCGTCTCTCAAAGACTTTCTAATTCTTTCATCCAATTTGGTACAAGAGAGATTATTTCCAAGTGGTACATCATTGTTGTTTCTTGTTCTTTCTATTTGTCCCCCAGTGCCATTTGCAGTTTTTGGTGTACCCCCACACATTTTCTTAGCTACAAATTCTCTTGTAAAGCTCCCTCAAAGAAACTAAATACCTGCTGAAGAGAAACAGCCTCAAGCAAGTCTCTTCACTATCGATCAACCATTAACAATGGTAATTTACCATCAGCTTTCTTCCCTATAAAGGAACACAATCTGCTGAATTTCCAGTTGGGGGAAAAAAAGGCAAAGCGATCTTCATATATTCTATAAGCCATTAATACAAAAGGACAGCTGTAGCTAATGTACTCCTGCAATTATTCCAGACAGAACAGACATGACTTTCAGGTTTCAGAAGCCATCGTGGACTTGCTCTTGCTGCTGTCAGAGTTTTTCCTACTAAGCCTGGTGCAAAGCTGTAGCAGATACAACAGCTAATATTGACTTTAGCTATGTTTGTTTCCTGGTATGTGATTTAGGTAGCTGGCAATTATGTAGTCACAAGACTGAACCATATGGCCTCTTTAAAAAAAAAAAAAAGCATAGTTGCTTTTGCAGTGACTCGCCCTTAGTTGCAAGGTTGTTCTAACACTGGCTACAACACCCTGTTAATGGCTCTCATGTGAGCAAGTGTCATCTGACAAGCCCTAGCAACCTCATATAGCTTAGGAGCAAGTAAGAATCTGTCATCATTGCCATATGGTTATCAGTTTAAAAAACCCAACTACCAACACCAAGAAACATGCTTGATATTCTGTACTGCAATGCCTTTATTTCTAAGGACAAATACAACTTATACTTGGACAAGAGCTTGACACTAGTACTTTGAAGAGCTTTTTTGAAAAAATTTGTTCGTACCAGGAGAGAAAAGGTTTGTTACAGGCTTCAAGTTGCTTGATGAGAATTTATAGTCATGTGCCTCCTAAAATAATTCAATGACATTACTGATGTCAAGAATATCTAATAAAATACTCCTGACCAAATAAGTTTGTGAACAGAACAAAGAAATCAGATCACAGAAGATCAAGAATATCGAGTCCAACTTCCAGGCCTGTACAGGAGCATCCCCAAGAGTCACATTTATGCCCCAAAGTGTTGTCCAAATGCTTCTTGAACTCTGTCAGGATTGGTGCTGTGACCACTTCCCTGGGGAGCCTCTTGAGTGCCCAAACACCCTCTAGGTGAGTAACTTTTTCCTAATATCCAACCTAAGCCTCCCCAGCACAACTTCAGGCCATCCCCTTGGGTCCTGTCACTGGTCACCCCAGATAAGAGATCAGTGCCTGCCCCTCCTCTTCCCCTCATGATGAAGTTATAACTGCAATGAGGTCTCCTCTCAGTCTCCTGTTCTCCAGGCTCAACAAACTGAATGGCATCAGCCATTCCTCATACAGCTTCTTCCCAGGGCCCTCCATCATCTTTGTTGCTCTCCTTTGGGCACTCTCTGATAGCTTAAATATCTTTCTTGTATTGCAGTGACCAAAACTGCACAAAGGATGTCCTGTTAGGCTCTGGTAATGCTATTGCAGAACAAAATCCTTTTCCCCATCTTTGCTTTAAAAAAAGTTATCCAGACATATCTGCTCATAATTCACATCTGTCATTAATTACGATGGGCTTTCTCCCCATCAGTAAAATTTTAGACATTTTAGAAGATAACAGCCCTACTGCAATTTCCCTTCCAGGTTAAAAAGGGAAAATAATTTCGTTAATGGTCAACCAGACCAGCAGTAGAGTTAGAAGCAAGATTTCAAAACCCAGTGCTACGTGCTACCTGCTAAATAGCACAGCACCCTTAAAATGATTTTGTAATCACAGTTAACCCCAGCCTCTAAAAACTGGACAGAAGTGAAGCAAAAAACTAGAGCAAGGTTAGGTTGAACAACTTGCTCTGTTGCTGAGGGAAACCTATAGCAATAAAAAAACCAGCTCCACTTCAATCCGCAGGCAGGTGACAAGTACTGGATCACAATCACTCCTCCTCCCAAGTATAGATATATAGATACATTTTTATATATTAAAAATATATAATATATTATAGATATCTATTTTATATATATATATAGACAAAGTGAAATATTTGGCCTGTTCTCAAGTGACTTTAAATTATCTAGGAGAAGACAACTGTAGCCCTCACTTCACTGAAGAAGACTACTTTAAACATCAGTGTTACCTGTCATCTTTGAAGTGTGAATGAAATAAGTGAAATATTACACTTCGACTAAGATCAGGAAATCATAGCTTTTACTTCTGTACTACCCTTTCCCCAAACAAACCAAAATTCTGGAACTTTCATCAAACTATCAAATTCACATCAGGCATTAGAACGAGGAACTCCTGTAACCTCACTAAATAGACGTGCTTCACAACACTACCTCATCTGTAAATGCAATCATCTGTAGAATAATATAAATCCTAAAGTACCTGGGGAATTAACATTGCAAATCCACAGAAGTCTCTAAACAAAAACAAAGTAATACATAAATCCACACATGGAAAGAACACACATTCCCTAAAGTAGATAACACAGAAAATGGAAGAAAGTGTCCTGCTCTGCAGATATAATCCTCTGTGAAGCAGAATTTAATCACTCTTTTTCTAGGCTATGTGACAGCATGTCACCTGCTCTTTATAGGTCATTTCCTGTCCTTCATCTTCACTGCAAGACAATTGCCTAAATGATTTCAACTCAAGGTAACACTTTAGCAAGAAAATTCAAGGTGGGGGAAAGAGGAAATAAATGCATGAGATGTAGTTAAGAATAATTTTGTGTATAAGTTACAGCTGTCCACTAAAACTTATGCACTGTTTTCAAATCTAAGAGAGTATTTTTAAAGACCCATGCAAGGTTTTATTTTCCAAACTGCTTTTAGAAGCAGCTAGAGAAACTTGGGGAAAAAAAAAGTTTGAAGCATACCTGCTGTTTCAGTGAGCATTTCTTTTTGTAAAACATACACTTAGCAAAATTGATACACAAAAAATGCCTAGACCCAGACATTCAGAATTAGTGCCAAAACTAAACACGTTTAAAGATGAAGTGGAATCTCTTTAGGATTGCTTAATAATGATTTTTCCCTCTTTTAGTCCATTGAATAGCTTATAGGGAAGACGCAGGTTCCCGTCCTCCTTCCTAATTTGAATCATTTACCCTGCATTGTTTCTTCTCTTTCTAAAACCTCAGATATGGAAGAGTTGTGCTGATGCCACACCACATTCCTTTTCCACAATGACTTAAAGTAGTCCTAATATGGCAAAGCTCTATTAACCTGAGATGAACTACCTTGTTCAAGCATGATACATAGTTACTAGTTTCACACAAGTTAGGCGGGATACATTGCGGATTAGTCACGCAACAAGAGAAGGAAGGTATTATTTGGAGCACTGCTCTCTCTCAAAACAGATTTTCCTGAAGAAAGAGTTGAGGTGGAAAAAAATAAATTTCTAGGTATCAAGTCACAGTACAGAAGGGTTACTTTTTTTTAGGATAATTCTATATGTTCCTCTATGAAATCCAAAACAATATTGCATATATTTGTTCATTGAAAAGCTAGAATTCCACAGATTCCCTGCTTAGGAAAGGACAATATACTGGATTTTTGTAAGACTGGAAGCATTTTTTCATCATCTGTGTTGCTACAAATCAGTATCATCATAGACATGCGCAAGAAATGACAAGACACACACACACTGCTGATAGAGGTTAACAAACAGATCTACACAAGTTGGAGTCACCATAAAGTACACACATCAGCTTTCCACAAACATAAGGAGCAGCCCATTAAACCAGTGTGTCACAACTCAACTTCTCTAAGTTACCAGGAATCACTGCTCACTGGCTTATCTACAAGTCTGAAGTTTGGGAGTTAGCTTTCATAGAATATCTCAGTAATAACATAGAAATAAAAAAAAATAAAACCCACAATAAAACTAAACTCTAATCAAAGAAAACACCCAGCAAGTACATTGTTTGAAGCAGGATCACAAATATTACAGAGACAGTCTCTCAGTTGCTAGCTCCAGAAGTGAAATTCCTCATTAGCAAAGAGAAGAGCTAAAGGCTTGTAATTGCCTGGAAAAAAAGGCATGCATTTAATTGTGCTTTACCATTAAGAAAAGTGTGCTTTTTGTTAAACTAGGTCTTTAAACAAAGAAAGGTAAAGTCTGCAGTAAGGTTAGCACCCTAGGTCCACCACCTAGTTCTTTGCTCCACACAGAAAGCTGTGCTTAGTTTTAAACAACTTTCCCCTTTGCATCCACTTTCTGCTGTCATCTCCACAGCTTCCAATAGTCAGGAGAGCTCAGCTGACCCAAAGTCAGTCAAGTATTTCACAGAAGCTGTTTCAGAGTGATGCTCTTTATCATTTCAAAGAATAGAAAATTTGCTTGTAATTTAACACTCTCTAGGATTTGACTCTGCTCCTTTCCCTGTTTATTTTTTCAAGGCACCTGCAATAACCAGCTTCCAGCTTTCACTGGAGCCAAACAGCAGCGGCCATCCGGGAGGGAGCAGTGCTGGGTCCGGCGTCTCTGCTGCGCGGCCGGGCCGGCCGGGCCACCCCACCCCACCTGCTCCGGCACGCAGCGCTGGGTCTCAGCTAATGCATCATTCCCGTGTCACTTGTTCCAGCGGCGCCATGTGACTGGGCCAGCGGCCAGGAACACAGCTACTAAATACAGACACTGCCAAGGCACGTCTGGGAACTGCCTCTGCCAGAAAATGAGATTAAGAGAAATCCTTTATCCTGCCTCTGCCTTTCCCCACCTTCTCCTGAACACGAGGAAGAACTATGCATTGTACATCTGAAGGAGAATTTTGAGCAACAATGCAAGGCAGAATCTGGTATCTGTAACACTGTACTAGCTCTTACTCCATTGCAATGCTGCATAAAAGTACTGCCAGATCTCAGACCTTAGTATCTCCTACATAAGTGGGCAGGCCAAGACAGACATCACCACACCTTAGGGCTGGTATCCTGAGGCATGGGTTTGGTTGCCTGCTCTTTCCTGTTCCTTCTCCCTCCTCTATAAAGCCCTATATTCTATATTTTATTCTTTTTATTTAAGGAAGATTCTGTATACAGCTTTCAAAACTCTGTTCAAAGAATTAATTTTAGAATATGAAAAAAATTACTAAGAAAAAATGTTATTTATTGGACATAAGTAAATACATAAATACAGAGAGCTAAACAATGCCTGGTGTTTAATATTCCTCCCCAGTTTTTTCTAGCTAAATGAATTTTTTCTCCTGTAACACACACAAACACCTTTACTCCAAGTAGCTAAAAAAACCCGCATGTTAACAGCAACCATTTCTTTAGAAATTTCCTCCACTTCTACTATGAAAAGGCTACATTCACAAGAGGGCTTTGTGAACTGCAGAGGATGTGGCACTTTCTCAAGCTTTACAGACAGAAGTTTAGGGTACTCTCTCCAGGGGCGCCGCAAGATTGCAAATCCCCATTTCTCATCATTGTTCTGAACACGCACTCCCACTGTACAAAAGAACATGCTCAAGGAGGGCTAGAGGCAAGTGCTATCCAAGGATCCCATGGCCCTCTTCCAAGAGAAATTGCTTCAGAAGGGGTCAGTTTCACCTAACCCAAAAACACAAACTCAGCAGTATCACTTCACTTAAAAAGAAATTAATATTTACCTCCTAAATTCCTACTCTATGAAAAGAAATCAGATGTGGCACTCTAACAGTGCCGAGAGCTGAAGCAGCCCAGTTTTTTTGACCAGCTAACATAATATTGGTAAGACCTCTGTAAATGGTTATGTTAAACTGTTGTAAGAACAAGATGTGTTTTGATCCTTCTAAAACAGAGATTGCAGCTGAAAAGTTAGTCTGCAATAACCAGGAAGGGAAGGAAGAAAAACTAAGTTGAATATTTATGAGAAAGTACTGATTTACCCAACTGGCAAGAATATGGGAAAGAACATATACACAAGCAGCCATGCTTGATCACCCAAAAGTTGCTACAGCATGAACAGCAAAGTCCATTGCCTTGGTCTAGATGAATGCCAGGAAATCCTGACTTAGATTGAATGAAGTGATAACATGGACGGATATAACGTCAGCTCCGGCATTTTTCATTAGTTATAGCCAAAAATACGTTTTGCTCTTCTTGTTGTTGTTATGATAACTTGTCTATTCCATCCAAAACACTTTCCTTAACTCTCTTGTAGACAGTCACAGAAAGTAGCTTTCTAGTAACTAGAACTGAATCTTGAAGGCTTAGATTTATTTTCAAGTTTCACTGGAAAGGGAAGGAGGAACCACACCTTGGACCATGTGCAGAAGATCATGGCAATTAAATCACTCATACCATATACCTTCTCAATGAAAAAAGACTACACACAAAACCAACCAAACAAACCACAGTCCTGCAGCTGACTGGCATGGGCAAACCTACCCTTGCTGCAAGCCACTATGCTAAAGACTTACGTTCTGTTTACCACCAATTGCGTAGGACTTTGAATGAATAAATAGTCATTAAGTTATGAAACAGTCTCCCCCTCCTTAAAGCAGGCCAACCACTCTAAACTACTCACATAGGATCCCAAACATTTTCTCAAAAACACTGGTATTATAGTAGACTTAGAAGTTTATCCAGTCAGGTTTGTACGTAATTACAGCTGACCACACCCAGCAGCATGCTAGCATTTGGCTGCCAAGTTTCAGTCCATCAATCCTGAAACATTTGAGCAAAAAAATAAAAATCACACAGAAAATTCAGTTGCATCTTTGTCCTGCAATAAGAATGATTTGCACATTGACATATGCAAACAAATTTCAGTCAGCAAGCTTATGGAGCAATTATTCAGACAAATTAGAACCTTTCTCCTCACAAGAAGGTAAAAATTGGTCAAGCTCCTTTAGCATTCCCCAGAAAAACAGTGTACAAGAAATGCTTTATAACAGGCCTGATTTACTACTAAGATGCAGTCTACCAGAGCAGACCCACTAGAAGCCATCCAAACAACTACAGATTCAGGATAACTTCATTTAAAAACAAACAAAACTTTCTTTTCACTTTCTGTCAAAACAGGGACCAAGGATACAACTCTGATGAAGACTATAGCCAGCTTTTAGTGCTTCAGTAATGCAAACAAAAAGCCAAAATCAAATCAAATTTCAATCAGATTTCTAGTTCACATGCTAACACATTTCAATACAAATACAGAATTATCTCTCTAAGCAGTAAACAAAGTTTAATTCAGAGGTTCGAGTCATCTTTGGCACTCAACACAGACATGTTTTGCTTAAAAACAAAGAAATGAGAGAGATGCATTATCAATGTGCACATGGGTTCACTGAGTTGACTGATTGTTTCAAAAAACCCACATTCACTACAAAATACATTGTTCTGTTTGCATTTTCACCTTCAGCGCATACCTATCTCTGCACCCATTATCCAGTCCAGCTCTACATAAGCACCAAGTGCTACGACAAAGTGACAAACAGAAATAGCTATTTTCAAATACACATTATTTCCCTAGTTCCATTCAAAAGCATTCCCAAATATATCCCTGTCTGTAAGACTGCTTACAGGAATTTCTGAACACAAGAAATTTAGTACCTGAAGGTTTTTGAACTCAATTGTACTGTGATCTAGTCCAGAGGAGGTGACTGACATATATCCCCAAGTCTCCCAAGTACCAAAGTCATTAGGTACTATTCACCCACTCCCTAAGTTAGAATTGTGTCTGAAATCATTTTAGTGCTTTGTAAGCATGATTTATATGCACAGGCAAATCTCATAAATACCTTTATAAGGAGAGAGGGGGTAATTTTTCCAATTCTTTAACTTGATGTGATCTAGAAATGCTTTTAACAGTTGTGGAGGGGGCAGAGATTGCCCTCATGAAGCTGTTTTGGAGAGCAACCTTCCTCCAGGCTAAAAGCCAAGACCAAGTAGGAGCTAAAATGCATGTATGTCACTATGGTTGTTTGCTAAGTGAACTGAAGTGGCCACCAAATCCCCATTCTTTATTCCAGCCTTCTCAACACAGCTGAGGATTAGGCCTCCATAACCACTCTTGCATGGTGTGACAGCTTAACACAGACTACTGTAAGAAGAGCTGGTTCTGTCACTGACCTTTACACAGACATGACAGAGTGCTTCAACACTGTTCTATCAATGCTACTGTGGAAGTGACAAATGTCCAGGCACTACCCAATTCCAGCACAGAACAGGAGAATGCAGTAGCATCTTGTAACATTGGAGCCATTCACCAAGACCGAGCCTTCGGTATGCATGGACTAACTCTGCTGCTCCACAGCTGAGCAAAGTGGTTCCTGCACCTTCCTTCACAGCAGCCTCATAGGTCTCCACCCACCTTGTGCAGCTCAACCCAAGCTGTTAAACAAGACAGGACACTTTAGAAACAAAAGGCTCATGACATTTCCTATAGTACGATTTGTCCTAAAAAGTACAATCCATTTTAGAGTGTAAGTTAGAGAGGAGGGTGTTAAATGTGAATATTTTAAAAGGTCATTTTGGGGGAATGTGAAAGGAAAGGCAAGCAAATGTGACAGACACAAGCACTCAACTGTTCAGCAATAGCTGGACAAGCTCATGTGCCCCCAAAGAAAAACAGAAGATACACCAAAAATTTGTCTGAACATAAACCAATTTCTGTGAATTGCAGATTTCAAAAAATTGCAATAACTGTCTTTTCCAGACCACAGAGGGTTTTAACATTATAACATCATATTACATTATGTAAAATTATCCACATTCAGTGAAATAATAATAATTTAAAAATAACTTGCTCAGAACTATGTATTCAACATTTTGTACAGCCTTCTCTCTGGGGTTTCCTTCAAAAACTCTTATCTAATGTACTCTGCTCAGATTTTCTGTACTCCTGGAGCTGTGCATTAACAAACCCAACCCCAAGAGTTGAGCAATTTCAGGTGTTGGATAACATCCAGATTCAGAATTCAGTACCAACACTCTGCACAGAAATTCAGAGCACCGAGTTCATTCAAGCCCCTCTTTTCTTTCATAAAATTCAGTAAACTCAGTGAAAACAAAAGCTGACTTGCTATTCTAAGAAACTTCCCAATTCCATTACAAAAAATTAAGTACTACTATGTTCAGATTTCTAATTTGAAAGTGTTAATACCAAATTCAGACTGCTAGCACTTCTATTAGAAAAATAAATAAATAATGTCAAGTGTTTACTTAATACAGCTTATTTCATTAGCACATCTAAAATCTCACTGAGCACCTTGGAGGAGAAAAGTTGAGCTGCACTGCACTGAAGTGAGTGCATCCTGCAGAGAAAGCTCCATACTGATTCAGTAATTACATCACACACAGCTCAAGTTTCACTTCAGCAAAGTCCATGGAAGCAGAATCGTGACTCAGTTTTAACAGCAGCAAGTGTGATGAAAGCCCTCGTGTCCGTTCATCAGTACAATTCTAAGAATCTCACCACTGTGAGAAGTGTGGTGACTGACCATAGACATTTCGGCTGCTGGTCAGGTAAATGCACCTGCACTTGTCCTAGTCGAAGACACAAGCACTGTTGCCAGAACTCTTAAGTTCGTCCTCTCAGTGCCTCAGAACACTTTGTCTTGTAGCTTGCACAGGAGCTTGTCTTGTGACCTCACTCCTGCACATTAAAATATGACATTACTAAGGTATTTGAGTGACAAACCCAGACAAAGAGGGCAAATGGAGTGACTTGAGAAAGGCACTTAAAGTGGGGAGAGAGCAGAACAGAGAAGAACCTGAGCATGAAGGCTAAGAAGCAGCATAGGTGGAGCACACACAGAGGAGCTGATTCATGACAGGCAAAGGTGAAATGCCCTGTCCATGCCTGTCAGTCAGATCAGCAGTAATCTGACACTATCACAGGAAGCACACCAAAAAAGTGCAGACAGGTATTTGCTGTCTTCACATGAGTACCCCATTCAAAGTCCTCCTTTTCCTCCTTATTCTCTCTAGCAAGCCTGTTAACTACCACCCTACAGAAATGCATTCCTCATCTTTGCCTAAGAAGTGTACCCATGGAAACCTTCACACAGCAAATAGTGGTAATTAGGACAGCCTAAGAACATTCTTCTTACAACACTTCATCTAAGCTGCATACAAGACAACAGCGTGCTCTTAATCAAGGGTGCACTTAGAAGTAACTCTTGACAAATATAAAACACAACACATGACTCCAAATCAGAAGCTATCCATGAACATCACTGAGGTACAAAGTACATGATGAAAGTACATGATTGTTAGTGTCAGAATAAATTCTTAAAGGAACAGGTACATCACCAAGGCTTGTAGCACATCGAGCGAGTATTAATCCAAAGAATTTTCTTTGCAAAGGAAGTCCTCGGCAGCTTCAATAATACCAAAATGTCAGAACAAGGGATTATCTGTACGAGAAAAATTACTGCACTTTCTGTCCTCCCTGACCCCTGCTACTTTGTCACATCTACTCTCTCAGGGCATTTGGTCTGCTATTACTAACTGTTCAGACCAAAGCAACAGCTGAAAGCCCTTACCATGCATTGGAAACACCTACATCCCACAACATCAAAGTGGGATGACATGATGACTAATGACTAAAACATTTTTGTGAAAACTCTTCTATCTTCCTTTCCCCTAAATTTAATAAAGCTATTTTGCAACTTTAACTTAGTTTACATAAGAAAAGTTACAAAGTTTATGTAAGTTTACATGAAGCCACCCACTACTGGCAACAAAGCTCTGCACCAGTTTTTAAATGTTTCTCCACAAATTCAGCTTTTATGAATGCTTGTCCACATTTTTCAGCCCCAAGCAGATTTATTTTCTCATTCACATCAAGCCATTTACAGGTATTCTCTTACAGCATTAGCATCACTGTGTTAAATTGCAGTGTTTCCTGCTTTAAGTTGTGCCACCAACAAGGAACAACAAGGAAAGGTACCTCCACCAAGGCTTTCTGCTGCTACTATTCCCCAAATCACTTTCCACCAAATGATGAGGATGGTATGTGGCACAGTACTCATCCAGTTTTGGACCTGTCAACAGCAAAAGTGTCCTAAGAATAAGGAATCAAGCATCGAGTATCCACTAATCGACTAATTTAAGAATCAATGCATGGAACTCCATGGACAAGTTACTTGTAAATCAGAAATAAGATAACCTACAGGCAAAACCCATTTGACTGTCAGGCAATAATGCATCTTTTCACGGAATTAAATAACCCAGGTACATCCATCCCTCTCAGAATGTCAGTAGCTTGTGCATTTCCGCACATTTTTTATCATTTGTGGCAAAGAAAAAAAACAAAACAAAATCCAGGGTGTCTTCTTGCAACTTTGAGATGGAGCTAGGCTCAGAGCAAAGCTAGAGCAAACCAAGGTTGTTCAGAGACAGCAGTGTTTAGGGAAGGGGAAATCCAAACAAATAATGCAGAAAAATAGCCTTAGTTCCTGCAAAGCTCAAAAGCAGAGGACTTGGGGCTTGTTTTCCTTCAAAAAAGCCCCAGGCTGGAAGTGTGGTTTCCATGTCAAAAGACCATACTTTCAATTACTTCCTCTCTAAGCTGTTTTTTTGAGTGAGACTGTAATAAATCTCTTTCTGCAGAACTTATTCTTCAGCTCATTTTATGGATGAAAGACTAACACCAGCACAAAGGTGTAACACTGCAGCCTAAGGCTCACCTTCAGTTGTCTCTGAAATGATGTACAATTTAGATCTGCTCTTTGACCTGTCTGGCCCTGGGATGGATTGCCCTTTTTACAGCATATAAAACAGTGATATTCTTTCAAATATCTTTCAAAGCATACAAGTATATAAAACAGTGATTTTCTTTCTAATATTTTCCGAAGGGTTTACAGCCAGATGTTTATGGATATTTCCATGTATGAAGATGTACATGAGTGCTCAGTAGGGTATTGCTGTGTGGATGTCTAGAAAACTGCAAGAAGCTCAAGAAAAACCCCGTATTAGGTCACAAGAACATTCCGAGGAGTGTTTCATTTGAACAAACTGACATACAAGCAGACTCCAAGCTCACTACTGCTTTCTTTCCTTTTTCAGAAGGTGGAACATTGCCAGGCTGGTAATAAATGCTGTGAAATAATGCTTAGCAAGTGGGAGCTCACCAAGCATTTCAGCACTATGACCAAAGGAATCACTAGTACCAGCTGCCAAACAAATGATCTCATATACCAAAGCTAACAAACTGTTACCAGATAGATATCCTGCAGCTACAACATGACATCCGTTCCATTATAGACACCAGAAGCAGCAGCTGATACTCAAAGCTGAAGAAATAGACTGCATGCAAGTTTCAGACACAGCTGAAATAACACAACCATTAAAAAAAAAAAAAAAAAACCATAAAATGAAGTTATTCCCTACTTTACAACAGTCCTTCACTACACATACCAATATCAAAGAAATTTAATCACAGGTTGCAATGCAGAAATTATATATTCAGCAGTGAAAGCAGTCTTCCAAAAACTCCAAGACATTGATTTTTATTAGAAAAACCCAAAACCAAATCAAACTATCAAAGACTGAAATTAAGGTGAAGTCTGAACCCACAGCTTAAGGATAACCTCAGACTTTACGTTGAAAAGCACAGAAAAGCTTTCAGAAGCTATGTGAAATAGCTGAAAGAAATGTGAAATTTCTTCTAGAATCAGGCAAACACAATTACAGAAAAACTGCTATCAATTTAAGTAAAATCAAGCTATCTGCAACCTATATCAATTTCCTTAAGCCCATCCCCCAATACCTTACTCAAATATATGCTTAGCACTTGGGACATTCTAGTCTTGAGATACTATGTGCTTATACTCTGTGTAATCCCTAAAACTTAATGGACTGTTCAGTGGGCAAGGAATTGGTTGGATGGCCATATCCAGAGGGCACTGGTCAATGGCTCAGAGTCCTGACGGACATCACTGACAAATGGTGTCCCTCAGGGAATACTGACAATGGAATTGCATGTGCCCTCAGCAAATCCGCAGATGACACCAAGCTGTGCTTGTCTGCACACCTGAAGGATGGGATGCCAGCCCAAGGGACCTGGACAAGCTCAAGAAGTTGGCCCATGGGAATCTCATGAGGTTTAACAAGACCAAGTGCGAGATGCTGCACCTGGGTCAGGGCAAAGCCCAGTATCAACCAGGCTGGGGATGAACAGATTCAGAGCAGCCCTTCCCAGAAGGACTTGGGGATGCTGGTGGGAGAGAGGCTGGACATGACCCAGCTGTGTGCACTTAAAACCCAGGAAGCCAAACGCATCCTGGGCTACATTAAAAGCAGCATGGCCAGCAGGGCCAGGGAGACTATTCTGCCCTTCTGCTCTGCCCTCGTGAGACCCCACCTGCAGTGCTGCATCCAGCTCTGGGGGTCCCCACCATAGGAAGGACATTGAGCTGTTGGAGCAAGTCCAGAGGAGAGACACATGATTAGAAGGATGGAACATCTCTCCTATGAGTAAAGGCTGAGAGAATTGAGGCGGTTCAAAATGGAAAAGAGAAGGCTTTGGGACAACCTATTGCTGCTCACCTGAAGTGAGTTTACAAAAGCATTTTGTAGGAGAGAGAAGGATTTTAACGAGAGAGATTTTAAAACACATGTAGTGACAGGACAAAGGGGAAATGGCTTCAATGAGGAGAATAGGTTTAAACTAGATATTAGGAAAAATTCTTTACTGTGAGGGTGGTGAGACACTGGAAGAGTTTGTCCAGAAAAGTGGTGGATGCCACACTCCTGTAAGTGTTGAAGGCCAGGTTGGATGGGGCTCTGATCAGTCTAGTCTAGTGGAAGGTGGCCCTGTCTAAGGCAGTGGTGGGTGGAACTAGAGGATCTCTAAGGTGTCTTCCAACATGAGCGGATCTCTGATTCTGCTGAGTACATGACCTTGGTAGTACTCCAAAAAATTGTGCAAACTACGCTAAACCAATCTTGTAAGGGAAGCAACATTTGATAAGGAAATAAGGAGTTTTAGGGGAATTTAGCCACATAAATACATGTTGCTAGCACACAAACTAATTAGGGTTTTCCCAGAGCCTCAGAGGCTAAGAAGAAATATATTCAATTACAGCCACTCAAGTGCCTCTGTTGAAAGGGGCATGTGTATACACACACATACATCTTTACATATGTATTACACACACATATATCTATATTTCCAGTTAAGGGAAGCAAGAAGCAGCAGCAAAAAAAGAGAAGCTCAAGTCTGTGTACAAAACTGCTTAGAACAAATGCATTTCACCAATACACATCTGTTCTCCAGCTGGTTTATAATTTCTCTTAAAAAAAAAAAAAATTAAGCTATTCTATAATTCTAACTACTACTCTTCTACCACTTCATACTTCCATTATCTTGAAGGGAGGCCTGGGCCAGTAGGAAGTCCTACTATTGCAATAGCTCTATATTAGCATCTACACCTCATGTTTACATTCTCCTCACCCTGCAGGTAAAGGTTGTGCTCATGTGAGCATGTAGTGCAGCCCAGACTCGCTCCACAGAGTGCATTAATTGGTGCTAAGGACCTGACACCCACAGTATATGTGTTCTGGAGTTTTACTTTTGACCAGCTGTAGTATGGTCCCAAGGACTGAATAACCATTAGTGGTTGGAACACACTTTTTAATTTCATTCATTCCAACAGGAATCCAGTTTATGTACCGAAGCCACTTGGCTTTGTGAGCCAAAGCGCAGTTAGTGGGACAATTTAGAGGTTTTCTTTAAAAGAACACTCCTGAGCCAAATTAACATGTTAATATTCATGCACCCAGGAAATCTTTTCCTGTGGCTCCACATTCATCTATAGGCACCATGTCTCTTGCCCTTTGAGGCTGTGCCAACTCATCCTAGTAAGCAGCATGGGTCTTGGAGCTTGATGCTTCCTTCAGAGCCAAAGCAGCGTGGACCTCTGGCCAAGATTTAGCTCCCAGTAAAGGAGAGAGTGCAAGAGAACAAGCACATGCAGTACTTGTTAAAGGCAAACCACACGCCTGGTCGATAGCCTTCTGCACCAGAACTTTTTCTGGTGTTCCTGGAAGACTAGAAAACACAAAGCTTCCCAACAATGTCGTTGAAAAAAGTTGTCAAATCACATTAATTTGAGGAGGCATTATCTACTAAAGACATTTTTGGTGATTCCTCTGTTTTTCAGCGTAAGAAGGGTGTGTGAATACACTTAAGCTTTCAAGGCTTTCAGAACAATTGAAAGTCCAAGGATACAGATTGTTATTGGTCTCACAGGGCCCCTTAACAGAGCTAAACACTGCCAGATATATTGAGTGTGGAAGGACCTCACTAACCAAAACCTGGAAGGAATAAAGCTAACTAAAAATCCTTAAAAAGACAGTTGTCATTAGAAAATGATTCTGCCACTTTGCATCTAACACTGACCAGCAGTATATGCTTAATACAGAAGCTACCAAAGGATTATGTTTCCTACTTTACTTAGATCAAATCACATCTCTCCACTGAAACAGAGATTACTGTTGAACAGAAAGTCTATTAAAAGCATTGCAGCAAAGCTTCTCAGACCCTGTAAGTATGCTCTTGCAGATCATGAACAGGTCACTGGAAAGAAAGGCAAAGCATTACAGCATAGTTAAAAGTCGTAAGGAAGAAGCTTAATATTAACAAGCAAAAAACCCCTCAATTCACATGTAAAATACTTCAAACAATTTTATTAACCTTAGGTGCATCAAAAAAAGTCAGCTAGAAAGGGAATGAGGAAAAATAGGATAAAAAGAGTGAAAGGTACCTACAATAGTATTTTCATTATAATAGCTTTTATGTGAAGCATCACGTAATTTAAACATTACTCAAACTGAAAACCAAGTGTGGAATATCTTACCCAAAAAACAGGAAGAAGGAGAAAGTACAACCCTTTACTTCACCAAATACTCCAGATGGAATAATCTCACTGATTTTAGGGAGAAACACACTGTTCAAGGAATCTGCCTTTGTGGAGATACTTGATAATCCAATAATCTAGAACTAACAACACTGGTCTCTGACACAGAATATTTTTAAGTACAAGGTAAAATGATAGAGTTGTCTGGAGCTGTCAGTTTCAATGTGGAAAACTGTTTTCTTCCACATTAAAGGAGATACTCAACTCATAAGGTAAGTGCTAAAAGAAGTAAGTAGCGGTTACACAAAAGTAATCTGCAGTTACAAATGCAGCATTATAGACTCTGCAGCTTCACAAAATTCACCAGATTTGTTCTCTAATATGGATGCAGTTCGAATACTATGTTCAATCACTTTCAAATTAATCACCTTGTAACCCAAATATATTGTCATTTTCATCTTACACCATTGTTCTCCATGATCTTGCACCTTTAGCCACACAAATGGCCATACCCCACACAGACCATCTTTGGAATTATAATGCTTTCACAACTGTGATCTTTCATACTTGGTACTATGGAATTTTGTGGATCAAAATACTGTCCACCGCTCTCCCTCACCATCCTTAGTAGTTTCAGCGGTTAAAGCCCAGATTCCAATTCAACCCTGTGTACCATCTGATCACAAGACCAGTCAACTCATGCCGCACAGAAAAACAGGCACAGAGGTTACCGGGCATGCATGTGATTGTCACTGTGCTCACCGGGCCGCTCGGTCTTGTGAGCAGCGCAGATGTCACACGAACAAAGCTCCAAAGCACCAGCCTGAGCAAAATGCTGTCCCCGAAGGTTCAGAAAACATTAACTGTTCAATATTACACAGAGAATCAATATTATATTGACGTTGTACACATGAACCCCGAAGCACCGATAGCTACTGAACCTCACCTTTCAGCATACACGGTACCAAAAGCAGGGGCACTGAAAGGTGCCTAATGCTCAGCGGGTCACCAGACTGCGCACGTGTATTTAGGTCACATCAATTAAGCCGTTTCTTAATTTCCCTGTGCAGATGAGACCCGGGCGCCAGTTATCCCATCACAAACGCCAGACGGGGGGCCCGGCGCCTCTCCCCCTACCGCTGCCGAGGGGCGAGCGCCCCAGGCTCCCGGGCGTGCCACCGCCAACTCGAGCAGAAAATGGCTGAGAGACCCAACGAGAGGGAAAGGCGGGAGAAGAGCCCCCCCGGCGCGGCCGTGCCTCCCGCCGCACCCCCTTCCCCGGGGCTCCCCCGGAAACTCTGCGGCGGGGGACCCGCGGGGCTGCGGCACACCTGCGCC
>WBNO01026403.1:2831-13556 GCA_013400575.1 Peucedramus taeniatus | reverse complement strand
CGACCCCAGCCCTGGGCCCCGCCGTGGCCGGGGAGCGGCCGCAGCACGGCGAGCCCTGCCCGGCTGCCGGGCCGGCACTAGGGGGGTGCGCGGTGAAAGCTCGGTGAAACCGCAGCCCTGGTTCTCTTGGCAGCGCCAGTGCTGCCAGAGGTCATTAACAAATCTGGGCGAACGGTAAAAATGGAAATAAGGAAACAACAGCACGCTAGCTGGGGTACTACTTGAAAGCGTAGGTTTAAAAAATTTACATGGATAAAGATAGGGACTGCCTAAATCGTGTCAGGATACTGCTTTTCGCTTATTCATTCTTTTACTCGGAAGAATTAAAGAAGAAAGTCTGAGATGATTTGCCTTTTATTGACATTCAGTTGTCTAATTTGTTTTCATTCCTGTATTAATTAGAATCAATATATTTACATTTAGCTACCGGTAGAGTGAAGTTATGTTAATTAATTGACTGTGAGGCTGATGAGAAAACAGGAGCATCAACTGATGGTAGCTGCTAGGAGTGAGAAGTAGCTCTGTGAGAAGCCAGTTTGTGAAGGAATAACAATTCAGCACAGAATCCATTTATCAGCTATTACAGGATCTGTTAGCTACGCAGGTTTAATTTCCTTCAGTTAAAACATGTACATCAATTGTTAAACAATTGCTTGTGGTATCTTTAATTGTAAAGTCATTATTCATATGCATATAAAGCATCACCTTGTCTCAGTAAAATTCAGGTTTAAAAGAGTGAGGAGTAAGGGATGTGTTTAGCATAAGCTTTTTTATGGATTAAAAGTCTCCACAAAACAGTCTTTTTGTATTGTATCTACTTTTGATAGAACAAACTACATATATACTAAAATTGACATAAAATAAGTGTGCATATTAAAATTCATAATTTTTCTTTCATATGTATGTGTGTGATTTCCCGCACACCTTTTTTTGGCAGAAAATGCATTTGGCATTTTCATTAGTTTTTGCCAGAATCTGTCTTTATTCCCCCTACATTATTCTTGACAGGGGAATTCACTGTTGGTAATAACAGTGCTAAAATCCCAATGTAACTCTGCAAGCAATTGCCATGGAGCAACCCCAAGATGGAAATTGAATAGTAATCTAAGTAAAAATAATAATAATAAAGCTTGAAACATTAATTTCTTTTGAAATTATGAAGTTATTTTGAAAATAATGCTCACTGCATTGCCATGCCAAGGACAACACTTAAAAATGTCTTATTCTCTCTTTGTCATTTCAGTTGGACGTATTGTCTTTGAATTATTTGCTGACATTGTACCTAAAACTGCTGAGAACTTCCGTGCGTTATGTACAGGAGAAAAAGGAACAGGGCCTACCACTGGAAAACCTCTCCATTATAAAGGATGTCCTTTCCACAGAAGTAAGTTCTGTGAAATCCTCCATTTTCCTATTGGTAACAAAAGTTGTCTACCATAAATATTTGAAATAATATTAAATAATATTTCAAGTACTTGTTAAAGAAATAACTGTACTGAAGGAAAGTTTTTCATTTTTGATCCTTCTAATGACTGCATGTTGTTACCATGCACTGACAATAGTAAATTATAAATTTACTAGTAATTTTGCAAAACTGGTTTACTCTGAGTTGTACACAGGTTGAAATGAATTTCAGGTAAAGGTTTAAATATCAAGTGATATCCACATAACTGATAAGGAGTACTTAGGTGACACTTGGTAAAATAAAAGATGGATTTTGGTTCCATTTAGGTGCTGGTGACAAGGATTTCATCTTTTCATCTTAGAATTGTTTGGGGTGTTTTTTTCCTCATGCCTTTTGTGCCTTGCTGATACATTTTATAACTATTTTATTTTACAGTTATTAAGCAATTTATGGTTCAAGGTGGAGATTTCTCAAACCAAAATGGCACAGGTGGAGAAAGTATATATGGTGAAAAATTTGAAGATGAAAACTTTCATTATCAGGTACTCTATTGAAAACACTAACTCTGTTCAGTTGTGACATTTCAGTGATGTTATTCCTGCTGCAGTAATGACAATTGTCAGCATTGTCATTGTAACCATTTTCATATCATGTTATATGTGGTAGCATACGAGGGACTCTAAACAACACACACTAAAAAACTTAGAGACATCCCTGTCCCATGGTTAAAGTGAAGCCCTGACTGCAGTTGTACTTGCCCCCCAGACAGTATTTTAGGAGAAGAAAATACAGCAATCCTCCACTAATCAGATAACAAAACCCTGTATCAGGCTCCCAGAATCACAGTCTGATGTTTTCCAACCTAACAACGAGTCCAAACCTTGACCAAACACCACCTTGTCCACTAGAGTATAGCACTGTGCCATATACAGTCAGATCTTGAACCTCCAGGGATAATGACTCCACCACTTCCCAGGGTAGCCCATCCACTTCTGTCAAGAAATTCCTCACAATGTCCAACCTTAACCTCCCCTCGTGCAACCTGAGGCCATTCCCTCTTATCCTGTTGCTGATTGCTTGGGAGAACAGACTGACCCCCCCACCTTGCTTTCAGGTAGTTGTAGGGAGTGATGAGGTCACCCCTGAACCTTCTTTTCTTCAGGCTAAAAAAAACTCAGTTCCCTCGGCCACTTCTCACAGGACTTAAAGGACCTAAGTTTGGAGCAATAACTGGAAATATGACTCCAGTATTCATCAAAGATAATTCCAGTTGTGTTCTCTGAAGTCTGACACTCTGGTGGTGCCCACAGCACTGCTGCTAACAGTGTCTGTTCATTGGTACTGTCACAGGATCACATCCCTGAAGATGACTTTGTGTCATTAAGTTTTTGGTCATTCTTTGAGATCTGGAGGTAATTATGAACATGATACAAATGATTCCCATTTCTGTACTTCTCTGACTTCTCAGCTCTAACAAATGTCAGAGTGCCAGAGATGTGTTGGAAGAACCCATTTGGATCCTGTACAGTCTGAGAGCTTGATTCCTGTTATCTATTTGCCAAGTATGTTAGGATTTTACTGGGAGTTTGAATGTCTGTTACATAGAAATTCACTGGCTCTTGCACTTAATCCAGCAGCCCTGCAGTGTTCTCACCCACTGTCTCAGAAAACAGAGTTGTTTTTATTGATGTTTGAGGACACCGGAACTGTTTGTTTTTGTGCTGATAGCATGGACTTGCAAATTGCAGTAAACTGCAAAACTTTTGTCAGTAGTCAGCTTATCATCTCAGATCAATCCCACTAGGCTTTTCTTGATGCCACTTCTCCAGCTAATGGCTTTGCTGTTGTGGAACACCCAACTTACACAACCCAAAGTACTGTTACTGTGGCATAGTTTTGCAAGCCTTGGATCTGTCAGAGAATCTGATTTTGTCCAGATTTTTTTGCTTGCTTTATAAGCTTACAAAATGAAAACAGAAACCATAATGGGAAGACACTCCATTGGTCTGCAGTGTTTTTCAAAACACAGCAAGAAAATTGATGAGTGACAACAGTTTTTTTTTATAGAGACTCACATAATTTGGAACTAAAATTGATACTTGGTCCCAGGCGAAATAGGGTTGTGTATAAGTGGGGAGACTGAAGGCACCAGACTGCTCTCTATAATTTCCAACTTGTCCCCCCACATCTTTACATACAAAAGGTAAACCTGCAGGTTTTGACTGTGAGGCTGATGATTACTGTTACTTGTTTTTTTGTTTACAAACTGTTGCTGTCTAGCATTAGCTGTAATTGGTGAGGGTGGGGGGAAAGCTAAGATTTATAGGTCTTGGGCAGTGAAGCAGTGACCAGCCTCAAATGGTATTTGCAAAAATCTGCTATGAGGCAACTCTTCTGTTTAACTTGTTTGCCAGCAACTACAATGCAAAGTGTCAGATATTTGTTTTGGAGGCTGCAATCCTACCAGCTGCCTTCTCTTGCTCTGGAGCTCAGGCTCCTCTGTCATTTGCCATCTCTGACTCCCAGGGCAAGTTTCAAGGTTAGAACAGACAAAGCCAAGATTTCAGTAGCTTTCTGTTGGCTGGGTATGATTCTGGCTCTCAGCTGTAGAACCTTTTCCCAGAGTTCCTAAGCCAAATCCTGACTGAAAAGATTCAGACTTACTGTGCCTTATGACCAGATGAACAGTTCAGGCAAGGAGGTCTCCCTATCACTATGGAAATCCAAACACTATGTGGGAAAACAGTTTTCAAAACAACAGGTTCTTTAAACTGGTAGAGAATGTAGGGAAAAAACAGATGCTTTAATACACTAGTCTCAGACTGGTGTATTTGTTATCTCAAACTAATCAGCCTCTCATTGAGCTCTGAAATCTGTTTCCATGCCCTCTCTGCTATCATCATTTTTTGCTCCTCCTCTCCTTCCTACAAGTATCAAGTTTCTTAGCAGTACCACAGCAGGAATGCTTTAGATGTGTACCAGTATCTTGGTATAACATCCTCACTTATATTAAATTGAGTTCCTTGCACTTAATAACCAGACCAACTTGAGGAGAATAGTATCTTCATGGCTGGGTTGTGCCAGTTAAACAAGGCATTCACAACACAAAAGAAAAACACATTTTCGCAGTGCAGGATAATCTACATGATGGGACAGGAAAAGTCTTAGTTCAGAAAAGGAAAAGGTACTTGCAAGAAGCAAGGTAAGCAGTGTCTTCTTACGATTTTTTTAGTTTGAGGCCTAGTGGCTTAAGTGGCAAAATAATATATAGTTAAAAACTGTGTCTCTAGGAAAGAGAAGGAGATAAAAAAATCGCCAGCCCATGAATTTTAAAGACCACAGTCCTCTAAATGCCACAGTTCTACACCATACTTTGTGTGAGTAGCCCTTATAAAATTCACATTACATAGCCATCTTAGCAGCTCAACATTAAAATTGGTTTCAGTGGTGTTTGGCTTCATGTCTTAAGGCCAGTGGGNAACAGATCCAACCCCCAACATTAATTCAGTGAGGAACTTCACTCCTTCTCAGGTGATCTGCCTAAACTCAGCAGCTGTGTAGGGGATGGAGTGTAGAAGCAGCAGACAGGTGTTACAGCATTAAGTCACATGTGGCTGTGCTTGCTAGATTGGTAGGGGGCAGGTAAAGACCCAGAGCTGAGCATTTGCCCTCTTCAGTCATGGCAGGTAAAATTAGTTGGCACCTGTATGTAATTGGTTTACCAAGTTGTTATGGCTGTCCTGGCTGTGTTTATGATCAGCCTTATGGAATATTCCCTATGGTTTTATAACATATTTTAAATGTTGATGGTGGTTTTTTTCTCCCCAAATGCAGCATGATAAACCAGGTCTGCTGAGCATGGCAAATGCAGGACCTGGTACTAATGGCTCTCAGTTCTTCATTACAACGGTGCCTACTCCTCACCTGGATGGGAAACATGTGGTATTTGGCCAAGTGATCAAAGGAATGGGTGTAGTTAAAATACTAGAAAACGTTGAAGTAAAAGGAGAAAAACCTGCAAAGGTAAGCAAAATGCAAAGCACTGAGGGATGATGTTTATTATTTCATTATATGATGTCTAATAATTTATTCTAAATGCTTGGTGTAATATTTAGAACTATTAAATGTTAGTTATTTTTACTAACTGGTAATTTCCATTTTACTGTCCTTGTTAAGAGGCTTTTGTTCTTGCACTGTACATTTTCCTTGCACAAACCATTTATTGTTCAACACAGCTGTGAGGGTGGAAGCCTTTGCCAGAAGTGTAGGATGGGCGATGAAATTAAAAGGTGGAATTCACAATCCCACTGAAATGATACGTAATTCTTATAATTTTTATGTCAGAAGTCGTGTTTCTGAAAAAGCAATTGGTGTATAGGTCATACCAGTTTGTGGGTGTTTGATGAATTAATACCTCTAACTTTAAAAGACTTGGCAGTTGAAGAAAGAACCATCTTCTCTAATGTAGTAGAACTTCCATGTCTTGATTTTTGCTGCACTTGAGCTTGCTGCCAGTTCCTCTTCCAGCCTCCCTGTGAAGCGTGGGTATGGTGTTTTTGGAATGCTGATCCTCTGAACGCAACACTTTGTGTGATAAAAGCCTTTTGATGAGGATAGGCTAATGATGTGATGGGTTTCTGAAATAAATGCACCCAAACAACAGATGAAAAAGCCTTTTTATGGAATTTCAAAAATTTCAAAGAGCACTTGAGAGTTACTGCTTTTTTAAAAATTGTCTTAATAAGCAATACTACTATTTACACTTCATTTTTTCAGTTGTGTGTCATCGCTGAATGTGGAGAGCTAAAGGAAGGAGATGACTGGGGAATTACTCCCCAGGATGGATCTGGAGATGTTCATCCAGATTTTCCTGAAGATTCAGATATAGACTTGAAAGATGTAAGTATTTTTCTTCTTAGGTATTTTACAGATTGCAGGATTTGTAGGTGATCTGAGTTACATCGTGTCTGTGATGATGTCCATTAAGCTTTTTTTCTTAAGAATGGATCGAGGTCCTGATTAAATGGTGACATTTCATTTTAAGAAAGAGAAGGCTGTATGGGAAGGGATTGTTATGTCTTTTTTTTCAGTGCTAATTTCAGCCCATTTTTTCCCCAGTAACTAAAACCTCACTTAAAATCGTCACACTTATTTTCTATTCTTGATTTCTTTTTATTTTTGTTTGTGCTGTAATGTCAGGTTGCAACTACTAGAACTCCATCTTGCTGATGACAAACTTAATGTTGTTATATCTACACACTTTTTAAAATACCCTTTAACAGACTCTGCCCCGCTTATTAGAAATAAAGGATTGTCCTTTTTAAAAGGTTTTTACTACATCAGAGCTAGTTGTTCTTAATTTGCAGTAGTTGTTTACTTTTTAGATTGTTCAAACCTGCAGAAGATCTGTTGTTGGGAGTTAGGGAGCAGACTGGTGAAAGCAGTTCTTCTGCAGTTCTTTATTTTCACATGAAGGTGAACTAGACAAACTGTAAGTCAAACAGTGATTTGTGAGAGGGGGAAGAAAAGGGGGCTACATGAGTAGATTCCAAATAGAGAATTAGAATAGTAAAAATCCATTTGAGTTAGAAAACAAACTCCTTAACTGTTGAGCAGCACTTCAACCTAAGAAAATGTTTTTGGATAGTATTTGATGTGATGCAGAATTGAAGTTGGCAGGTGCCTGTGCCCTTTAACTTAAAACATGTTCATATAAACCAGCTACAGAAACCGTGGTGACATTGGTCTCACACTGATCAGTTTTTGCCAAGGTTTCTTATACTAGTAAGGTAAAATAGACAGCAGTAATTGTGAACTATTTATTGCCGCTGGAGAAGTAACTTGAAGTGTATACAATTCTGGAACTAGAAATGATGAACTTGATAAAGACAGGGAGTTGTTGTTCTCTCCTTCCATTGATACTTTAATGTCCACAGAGAAGGAGAATTGTGTTGATATGACTTCCAGTTAGAGCATGTGCAGAGTTCACGTGAGTGATAGTGTTTTGAGAAGCAGAAGACAACATTTCATCAGGAATAAGACAGTCTTGGTTGAATACTTTGCTTGTTAACGTATCTTCTTTTCTTTGAATAATGGTCAACACCTTTATATACAGCTCTGTGTGGGTAGCAGCATTTAGGGAAAAGAGTTGGACTACTCTGTTTTCTCTAGTATTTCCTCACCATTTATACTGTAGAAAAGCACTAGGATTTTAATCTTTCAGATCTTTGTGTTACATAAAGTAGAGAATATTACAGAAGTGATTTGAAGGTAGTATTTTGTCTAAAATTGGAGTATTTCTATTTTGAGATTTTATAAACCTTGAAAGAGGATGGGCCTGGGATTGTACTGTTAAACATTAGTTAACTCACAGCTTCTTTCATAAACACATTTATACTTTATATTTCCCATCTATTTTATTAGGTTGACAAGATTGTGGCCATAGCAGAAGACACAAAGAACATAGGAAATACTTTCTTCAAATCGCAAAATTGGGCAATGGCAGCTAAAAAGTATAGTAAAAGTTTACGGTAAGGCTCTCATCACTCAATCAGGTAGTTCCTGTAACCTAAATTAATACCACCATTAAGCAATGATTTGTGCATTTAAAGGGTACCTGGTGCAGTGCTCTTTTCTTTTTTAAACAAAGAGCCTTGAAAACATCTGGTTGGTCTTTAGCTACATAATCAAGTAGGTCTTCTACTCATTGCTAGGTAAGAGGTATAGGCAGGAAGTATTGCTTAGAACTGTCTAAATACTCTTTTTATAATACTCTCACTGTGCTGGTAATACCTGGGAAGAAAAGCACAGTAGTATCCAGGGTAGTTAATGGACAGCAAGGAAGGGAAATACTTTCTCTATGATTTATAAAAAGCAGTAGGTTTAGGAAATTGATAAGTTCAAAAGACAAATGCAGCCCTTACTCATTCATTACTGTTTTTTTTCTGAGGCTCCATACCATCATCCTGACTCCATGTATAATTCAGACTTGCCTTCAAAACCGTAGTCTTTCTGCTTTTGTTTCCATACTGTTCCTTTAATATCTTCATGCTGGTTGCGTTAAGTATATGAACATCTCCTAAAAATAAAGTTACACTTACTGACCTTTATCCTGACCTTCTTAATGATCACTGGTTAAGCAACAGTAACAATAATGAAAGAAGAAAAGTCAGGCGTATTTAATGTTTCAGCTGAGGTTTTAGCAGATTTGGTTTCAAATAGATGTAATTTTTCTGAACCATAAAATGAATCCTTTAATTGCAGATATTAGCCCAAGATGCAGTGTCTCGACCTGCCCTCAAAAAGCCCATCATAGAAACAGAAACCCCAAAGTAAAAAGGATTTCTATGCAAACTCTTGGAAATTATACATAAAAAAGGCTAGGATAGAGCTTGAAGGATCTTTGTGTTGTATCTGTCCATTTTCTCTCCCCATTCTTAGGTAAATGCCAGGTATAATTACACCATCCCTTTCAGTTAGGTGTCTTTCTCACTTGTAAGCACACCCAGTGAAGGCTCTTCCAGTCTGAGCTGCTTTGGTGCTTATTTGTCCTTGTAGGTGGAAATGGTAGTAATTTTTCTAGACAAAACATATTTGATCTTTCCAGCTTTTCCTTATAGGCCATACTTTTATGGCCATTATTGTATCTTAGTCTAATACTTTATGTAGGATGGTGACCTTTAGCTGGCACTTCACCAGAACTGATAGAATAGCTCTTACAGGGTGTCCCATGGCTTAGGTGCAATTCACCTGGCACATCATCTGAAAATGCTTTTTCTTTTCACCTGCAGTAACCATTATAATCTTCTATTCTTTTTCTTGTTTTATTGCTTCTTATCCTTTTTAAAAAAAAATACATTTTATATGTTAGAATTGACACCTTTTTTTTTTTAAGTATTATTTCCTGTTATCTCCCTTGATACTTACTTCACTGATTTCTTTGATTTGGAAGGTGTAATCTTATTTCCAGAATGGTTGCAGTCTTGGTGTGATTTATAAATATTATACATGTGTTTTATTTGTTTTGAACATAATACAGATTTGTGTTATAACTTTCCTTACTTTTTTTACTGTTTGTTCTTTCTTCTTACCTTTTGCATGATGCCTAGCAAGTGGAACAAGCACTGGGACTGCATCTAATTTACAAGCACAAAGCACCTAATTTACTTTTTTAAGTATTGCTAATTTTTGCGGTCCAAAGGTTGTACATGAACAACAAAAAAGGGCATGCAAGAAGTGAACTTCCTTAGGCACTGATCTGCAAAGACTGCGTTAATTCATGGCATGCTTAAAATGTGAATGTATGCAAGCACAATTTTTGTTTTTTAAATAAAACTCACAGAGGTTCTACCATATAGACCATTAAGGAGTTAAAACTTTTGTATCCACAGCAGACCTTTGCCACTGGAAATAAAAACCAGACAGCATTAGCACATTGTAAATTAAGAAATATGCTTTCAAAACAGAGATGTAGTAACTGCTGTGGCTCCATCCTGAACCAGTGTCAGTTTTGAAGTTCAGGAAAAGTCATGAAGGAGGACAGTGAGAAGAAGGTGGTGTTACTAACGCTCATAAACCACACTCATTTACAAAGTAAAGTTAGCTTCAGATTTTAGCCACAAATGCCTAGGCTAATTAAAAGATTATTGAGGGAACTCAAGATGAAGCTTCTCGTGAACGTGGAAGTTGCAGTGGTGGTGTTCATTTTTTTGGCACTGATGAGCAACGTGTTTTTTGAGAATAAACAGATAAATTCTGATGTTTTCCTGCAGTAGAATAGTGCTTTTGTCTAAGAAAAAAAATGTTCTAGTACAGTGGAGGACTAGGAGTTACAGGAAAACATTCCTTAGTGAGTTGATTGGTTTTTATTGGGGTGGGTTTTATGTATTTAGTTTAATAAAGATTTGTAACAGTTAAATTGAAGCTTCTTTAGAAGTAGTGTGGATAGGCTGGTTCACATGTATCTGTGGAGAGGTAGCTAAGGGCAGGACAAAATGGAAGTTGCAACACTAATCCATGCTGTGTGTGACTCTGTTTTTCTGCAGGTATGTAGAAGCTTCTGAAGCAGTGGCAGAGGAGGCAGACAAACCCAAGTTAAAGACGGTTGCTTTGACCTGTGTTCTAAACATCGGTGCTTGCAAACTGAAACAGTCAGATTGGCAGGGAGCCATTGAGAGCTGTTCAGAGGTAAATGTAATCTTCACTATCTTGGTCAAGAATTCGCCTGTATAGACACAAGACTACAAAGCTTTTTTTAAAGAGAATTCTGACAAGATTTAGAAGTTAACAAGTAGAAGCACATGGTGAAGTTAGTACTAACT
>WBNO01026400.1:0-30468 GCA_013400575.1 Peucedramus taeniatus | reverse complement strand
CGACACATTACAGTGTCTCTCTTTTTCATGTTTTCCTTCTCCAAATGGATTGTTTCCGGTTGTTTGTGTATGTGTACTGAGGCAGGCAAGTTTGCTTGATCTGACTTCTAGACAGTTGTTAAATAGATGATGCCCTCCATCCCGCATAAAAAGGAGTAGTTAGAAGAAACAAATATGCTTATTTTAGGATTCAAAGCAGTATCAGACTGCACATTCCGGGAACTATTTAGTTTTTCGATAGCACTTTCATTCGCCTCTGAGTTTTTCCTAGAATAATAAAATGTATTTTAATTGCAAGGCATGTCTGAAAATCCAGACTTCAAAAAATATATGTGCCGTTCATACAGTAGGCTAACATTATAAAGTTGCTTTGATTTTCTTCTTTAAATCAGGAAAACCACATCAGTACTAAAAACCAGCCTTTTAGAAAGGCAGCCCAAATTTTTCACTTTTTCACAGCACCACTCTTCTTCCTTTTGGTGAGGCAGTCAATGAGATTTCAGCACTCCAGACTTCTAAAATTCAAAGGGATTTCTAATCTATTAGTTGAAAGAGTGCAACACTTTCATTCTGAAAATTTGTATAGCAATAAAACATCTTACTCATCTTGCAAAACTATCTACTTTTCATAAAATCATAGAATGGCATAAGTTGGAAGTTAACCTAAGCATCACCTAGTTCTAACCCCCCTGCCAGGGTCAAAGACACCTTGTACCATATAACGTCACTCATAGTCCTATCTAACCTGGCCTTAAGTTTGTTTTCTCATACCCAATGTCAAAATTTTTATTTCCAAACCCATCTGAAAATCTTTCCACCCTTTACCTGAGTGAAACTCAGAAATGGAGGAAGATATTTGTTGAGTTGTTTTGAGATTCTATTTTATCTGTTTAGTTAGTTGGGTTTTGTTATTTTCGTGGGTTTTTTGTTTTTGTGGGTTTTTTTGTTTTGTTTTGTTTTGTTTTGTTTTTGTTTGTTTTTTTTTTCAGGGGAAGAGGTTGATTTTTAGGGAAGTGCAGAACAATTCACAAAATAAGTAAGAAAGCAATTCCTAATAATCTGGGTACCTCTGCGGAATAGATATATCGAAGGGATAGGATTGCAGATCAGAAATGAAGGTATTTTTTGATAAAAAGACTTTATGCTAAGTATAACAAGCAAGCAGCAATCCTACAAATACGTTTAGTAGATATGCAGAAACAAGTCTGATATCCTACTAATGAAGGGAAAAAAAAAACTCTTGAGAATATTTAGCATTGAGTTCACATTATTCTTGCACCTGTAACCTCACTGTGTAATTATTGCAAATTATAAGATAGATATAATTATATTTAAATAAATTTTAAAATCTAAAACATAAATTAAATTCCTTTGTTCAAATATAGGCATACATTGTAGATGTTTTTGGTTTGAATTGAACATTCCGGGCTTTTTTGATAAACAGAACATACTGAAGTTTTCTAGAGAGTGTTAATGCAAAGTGGTGAAATTTTCTATCCCTGAAAAGTTTATAAGCCATGTTCTTTATAATACCAGAATATTAGTGTGTAAAAGAGGTACTAGAAAGACAGAGGGAGACCAAGTGAGCCATTATTCTTGGATGAGGTTTTTTTTTTAAATTTTCTTTCTGTAAATCTATTTAGGAATGAAAGAAGCTTTAGTTCCTTCTAGGTCCTTGGTAGGCAAGAGAGACTCGGCGTAGTCAGCAGGTATGAAAAATCAGATGACATACAGGGAGAGTCACATCTTGCTCTGCACAGGTAGATGAAGAACAGTGGATGCTTCTCTTATTTCAGTCTTGAAGAAGAACAGCAAGGCCTATCTTGCTGTCTGTGTTCTCCTTAGTTCTAGTACCTAGAATATTTTATGTGATGCAAATTTTTATGGGATTTTCCTGGAGCAGCAGTGATCCTCACTAGCCCACTCTGGAGCAAAGTCTAACAATTTGAACCTGTAGTTCCTGTTCAAAAACTGCACAATAAATACCTGAATATGCAGAAAACCTCAAAATATAAGAATAATCATAGATTTCATGAAAGATGTACAGCAGCATGAACATTTATTCCTATGGCCACTTGTGAGGGGCTGATGAATGCTAAGATGAAAATGTCTCGATGTTGTTTAAACTTCATTTTGAACTGTTGCTTAGAAATCTGTTTTACTGCAAGAACTAACCTTAAGTGCTTTAGGTGCCACTTTTGTATTCCTAAAAGTACTGGAGAAGCAGCATTTGACCTATGGCAGCAGATACGAAAAGGAATGTTCTGGGATCCATGGTCATCAGGGGGAGGAAGACAGAGAGAGGCTCTGTTGCTGGGTGGTTCTGCGTTGAGGAAGATTTCTTTGGACATCCCCCTCGAGTGCAGAGGGAGGCTCTGTTGCTAGGAGGATTTCTTCTGGCAACCCCCCTTGAGAACCAATCATATCTTCGTACGACCGGACTGTGGGATGTGCTATGCTGTATATAAGGAATTATGAACTGCATCACCTGTCAACCTCCTGCCCCTGCTCGTGCACCAGCTACCCACTGACTGATGAAATCGGACTGACAGGACGCTACTGGATCCATGGTAGTAACTCTCTCTCAGCTCTCCAAAATATTGCTTCTTTTTCTTTCTTTATCTCTACCTTTCCCATCACTTCTTTTAGGGCCAATTCCTGTATTAATAAACTATTTGTGGGTGTAGCATTGATCTCGTTTGTGTCGATTTTTTTCCAGAGGAATCATTAGAACCTCCCTGGTCGTCTCCAGAGCAGGACATGGACACCACTATAAATAGCAAATAGAGGTATATATTTTAATGTTATTGGGTAATCAATCAAACTAAGAACAAACTCCAGAATACATTCCTGTGTTTTTAATAATATGGTGCCTATTTTTGTTTTCAATACAGGAGTTCTGTACATGCTGGTAGTGTAAACGTCAGTCACTTTCCTTTTAAGTCAAATCATGAACAGTCACAGCTGTTATGAATAGATGTGGGGTTTAGATAAGTCCCTGCCTTTTGCCCAGGTCTCCAGCAGCAGGCAGTAGCTCTATTGAGGCAGCCAGCACCCCAAAATCCACTCTCATTCACAAGTTATTTAATAATGCCTGATTTAGTCTATTATAGAATGAATTATTTACTTAATAGACAAAAAACTAAGAGACATAAAACTTAAAAAAAACTATATACTACACAGGAATAAGGACAAAAAAAGAGATTACTAGTAGATATATTCAGCTCAAGGTTAAAGGTACCATTAATTTTACAGCTAGTGAAGAAATAACATAACTTAGGATTCAATGTACCTTACCATCCAATTGTTGGTGGGGCACAGATTGCGATCCTTTCCCTCAATTCCCAGGAAAGTAACTGTGGAATCTGCATCCAAACTCCAGAGAGAAGTCCTGAATGTTTTTTAGGGCATAAGAGCCTTCTGCCTTTTTGATAACTTGTGTATCTTTTATAGTTTGTTAAACAGTGTCTCTCAGTCAAGTATACTTCTTTTATCTCTTCTCACATCTGCTCTACAGACTTCGATGTTGATTCTTAGCTGTGGTCTGAGCCTTTTTAGGCACCAGAGATGACCCCATTGCTGAGCCTTTTACCCTGGGTCATCTCTTCCACATCTGTACCAGCTTTCTGTGGTAGAGAGGGGGAGGACACATCTTGCCGCAACAACCAATAAGACTGATACTTACACTCATGCAAAACCATCACTGCATTTGCAAGGGGTTATTTTTTTGTGTTCTTGGGGGTTACTTTTCCCCATGGTGGTGATCAGTTCAGGCTGCTGTGGCTTTTGCCACTGACTTCACCTCCAAGTTGAAAACATTGTATTTGATTGTGTTTCATGGCTATGGTGCTGCTCCACTGCTGGGAGACAGCAGAGTTGGCCCAATGCTTGAGGGAACAGTCACCTCACTGGGGAACTTATTTTTTCCCTTTATGCACAAAAGACTGAAGTGAGAACAGAAAGCCCATGAAGAAAAAAACTGTCTTTCCTTTCTGCAGCATCTGATGGATAAACAAATAGTAAGGAAGAAAAATTAAAAAAAGGTGGTAACACAACCAACAGCTCATTCCAAAATTAGGCACAAACTCAAGATAAACACGATCGGGGGGAAGGGGATATTATTTTATGGCAGTTAAGGAGGAAGGAATATGGGCATACCAAAAATAATCCTGGAACAGTACAGTAACTCAGTCTCAGTAAAGGTAAATGCTGTCAGAAGCTTCCTCATGTCTTGGCTGTTCCATCAGGAGGAAGGGAAAACCCATAGGCACCCTCTCCCTGCAGTTCCAAACAGATCTCCCTAAGAGTTTAAAGGCAGTTAGAAAGTTTGAGATACTACTACTCTGGAAAGGTTAAAATCCTCTTTTTCTGCTGCGTATCATAACACATGATAAAAACAAAAACAACAATAAAGTTAAAATAAATTCATATTTTCAGACATCTTGAAGTATTTACAACATAAAATGCATTTTAACTTCTCATCAGAATAGATTTTTCTTTTTTTCTTTTTTTTTTTTCTTTTTTTTTCTTTTTTTTTTTGTGAAGTATCATTCGTGTTTGATTCAGAAATTAGATGAAACACAAAAAGCACTCAAAAGCAGAGTAGGAGTGCAAGAGATTAATACGGAAGGATGTTTTTCTCATTTTGGACACTTTCCTTTGTATATTCACTAGAAATTTTAAGACATCATTTTAAGACATTTAAGGCATAATCCTTCTTGTGTAGCATCCAGAGTGTACTTAGATGTTGCACTAGGAAAACATTAACCTCCAAGTCATGATAAAACTATGATTTTAAAAAAATTAGGACTCCAGAATGGGATTCTTGCCCCCTAACTTTAGTCATTCCAAAATTAGGAGTTTATGCCATTTTAATCTTCAAAGCTTCTTTTTGACTGGAAATAATAATCTTGAGACTTGACTAGTGGAGGAATCTCAATAACTCAGGCAAGAAACTTTTAAAGCACTGAATTTGGTAAAATGAAGAAATATGAGACAAAATTTCTTGTATATTTTTAGGGGAAGAATATTTGCTTTCAGAGGCTACTCCAGTAATTACACAAATGACAGTATTACGATGATTAATAATTAATGATATAAGAATGAATTAGCTACCAGAAACCTTACCAAAAAAAACCATCAAAACATGCTGAAGTTTGCTGGTTTGGTTCCTTTTTTTTCACAATTCTCCTTTATTTTATTGGAAGGAGAAGATAAAGAAGGAACTGTAATTTCTCACTTTAAAGAGTGACAGAAATAATAAAATCCAGGTATTTCTAGTACTTTTAACCTACTGAAAAATTTTAATATAGATTCCTTGTGATCAAGGAAGAAAAAGAAAAAACTAACAAGCTATTAAGAAAATGACCAAACTAAACCAAAATACAGATTTGTATTAACTAATTTCAATAAAGAATATTTTCAAAGAAGATCACACACATTTTTATAGTTACCAGATGCAGTGACATTCCTGTCAGGCAATAACACCCTACACTAACCACACCTATAAAATAAAAATCTTCTGTTCTGTCACAATTGCAAACCTATTATAAATTTAGGGCTATATTATGCTGTTTGCTTAAGTTTATTTGGTGCCAAAAATATTGAACTTTTGTGTGTATTACAGGTAAAATATTCCAAAACTTTGCAAACATTGAATCTCAATGCTGAGTTCTGTTTCTGTAAAGAAAAGTCTAGTCCCAATGCAAAGTAAGAAGTATCACAGTCAAAATTTACATACTTTATCCCCATGGCACAACAAAATTTTCATCTATATACACTTTTAAGAATTAGAAAGATAAGGATCCTTTGCATATAACATTTAAGGTTTTATGATGGAAATTATTAACTAAACTTTGCCTGTTCAGACTGCTGGGAGTTGAAAATATAATGCATACACCAGGTGTTTTTTTCAGAGTAAAACACATTAAATAACTAATTAAATTGTTGGAAGGAAACAACTTTATTTTTCTTTTATATAACTTAATTCCCTTTAAAATAAATCTATTTTATTTTAAAGTTGCCTGCAATCAAGTTTAGTGTTGATGAAAAAATCAATCATTTTAAAATTATATGGCTGAAACTGTAGGAATGGGAGAAAGTGCCTATCCTTTTTCACTGAGTCTGGCTTAGCTGAATTAGAAATATAACTTGGTATTTCAGCATAGTCATGCTTAGAGAAAACAAAAAGCTCATCCTTCAATAAAAGCTGAGAACTCATCAATGATGTTTGGCATCTTCTCAGGAGCTCAGCTCCTCTCCTGTGGCCTCAGCAATACAGTAGCATTCCTTCCCATTCATTGTATTCAAGTATTTTACAAATAAAGAATCTTAAGTTTTTCTCCCTCTTCAGCCAGTCATAAGACAGTAAAAGGTGATGCAGTTGGGCTCCTCACCTGGGCTGAGGGGTGTAATTTCAATTCTATTGGCTGTGCCATCTGTTTCAACTCAGTAATACAAGGTACTGACAGATGGGGATGCTGATCTTGAGTTCATGCTGTTAAACACTGAGCCATTGACTAATAAACTTGCTGCCATTCATGATAAAATTCATTATTAAATTAACAGTAAGATCCTTCTATTCCCCAGCTAGATACCTAGGTCCTGCATAGGAAGATCTGTGATACCTGCATCCTTTGAAATGGCTCATCCCAATGAGAGGAAAGGGGAGGGTTTCCTGCATATCTGGCCGTAAATGCTGGATGGCATCCCACTCCAGAGCTGGGCACCACAGAAAAGCAATTCCTGTTTGGTGCAGAGTCCAGGTAAGAGATTTGGTTGTGTCCAGTTGCAATGCATAGGTCTTGATACAACTCAGAGTCCTGGGCTGCCCAAGGAGCATTTATTCTTGCTTTTTTTCTTACTAGTACTTCCAAAGGTGTGAGAGCTGAATGAACACAAGAAAAGCACTGCTAAACCAGTTTGTTTGGTTAATCTGACTCAGGGGCTTGTCTCAGGTGAGCTGTAGCTAAACACTTGGAGTTAACTGCCATGCAGATCTGAGATTCACTGATCCAAGTATATTTATTGTCTGGAGTTCTATATTGGAATCACCCTAGGCTCTTTCTCTATAGTCATTAAAGAGAAATAAATGCTTTCAGAAAATAATTAAAGTCATGCTATAGTAGATATCTAGGTACAGATAAATCATACTATTTCTCTTTGTTGATATCAAAATGGATTCATTTCGGCAGAAATAATAGCACATCTCACATGAAAACTAGCAGTTTTTTTCAGATTACTGCTTACATTCTAAAATAAGGAGTTTAAGACCGGTGTGTGATTTCATACCCACACTTCATAGATTATTTAACCTCGGATACAACAGTTATGGACTCTGAGACGGAGACTTATGGGGAGGTTTACCTGTTTGACAGCCAGAGAAAAAGAGCTGATGTTTCCCAGGGCATGAGGAGCCAGGTCAGGAAGGTGCTGCGTCCTGCTGGTGCTCCTGACTAATCTGCTCTTTCATTAGATTTTCTTTGCTTCAGTAAAACGAGGATTGTCCTTGGCCCTCAGCTGTAACTAGCTTAGTAGGTCATGTCTTAAATTACCTATGTGTTGGTCTGGGAAATATATGCAATAGGAATCAGTTTTGCATAGTGGTGGATTGGCAGGTGTGGGCTCTTGAGCAAAGAGGGTTTCCTTCCTGTTGGGATAGCAGTAATGGTGCACAGTATTTCAGGTTATTTCTATGCTCGAGCAAAGATGAAAGGGTCACTTAGAAATAAAGAAAATATTAGATTTCCCTACTTTTAGTATTTTTAAAACAGATAAACAGCCAATTCAATTCTGACAATTATATCCTTACGCACAACATGAGGCAGCAGAAGCCAGTATTCCAGAACAAGAGGTTTAGGCTCTTTCATTAAGCTTAAGAAGAGCTCAGATTCAGTTTGCTCAGACTGCTAAGAAAAGAATTCTGTTGGTAGATATACTATTATGCAGTTCTCTCTTCCTTACAGGGATTCATGGAAGCCATGAAATGGAAGAGGAAACCTGTTTCACTGAGCTAGAAGTCTGAAAAAAACAACCTTCCAGGTACTTCACTAACTCATTATTGCATCAGCTGTAAATTAAGTCACTGCTAATTTCCTGTGGTTGCACTTCTAAATTTCTTTTCATTTTACTACATATACCAATATTTACTGTAAATGTTAGTTGCACTTCCTTATTCTTTTCTTTTTACTACAACTTTTAGAAAAAAAAATTCTCTCAGTTCTGAATGACAAACAACCCCGCTCCCCCACCCCCATTTTAAATGATTTTTAATAATTAATTTTCTTAGGATATATATTTATGCTGAGTGAGGAGAGGGTGATACTATATGTTCATACCACATACCATTTTTGTCAAAAAGATTTCTTGGAAAAGTAGAAGGCATTATTAATTCTAAGTCCCTACAAACAAGAGTGTTTCTGAAGGTGTTTTTTGTGTCATTTTTTTAGATGTGATAGAAATATTTTTTTCAGTTCTATAAGTTTGAACAGTTATTCCCCAGTAAAAAGTTTAAGTTTTTGCTTCTGTCTGTAGATATAGTTGGACTCAGGTCTATTTCCTTTTCTGAAATTTGTAAATAGGACTTTTTTTTTCAGCATTGTTAATTGGTGCTTTTTTTTCCTCGCCTAGCAAAAAGAAAGCAGCATGGTATTTTTAACTTTTTATTCAGTACTTCCACTCCCTTAGCATGTTGTTTGAGCTTGTTCCCCTCTGCAGGACACAGCAGAGTATCCCACTGTTGCATAAAGTGCACCTAAACAGTCATTTACATGTACAAATCGTCTCTGAGAACTCCCCAGTAAGCCAAGATCATCTTCCAGTTCTGTTCTGAAATCCAGACATAAACATGTCCATCATGCATTTAAATTTTGAACTCCTGTTCTTTGTGAAAACATGATAATAATTCATCCATGTAATAAATCTGAGCCTTGCCAAAATGTATACTAAATTGTGTTATTCTATTGGAAAAAAATTGTTAATTAGTAAATTAAATAATTGAAAAAGTGATAAACATTTTATGGATTTTTTCTGAAACAATGACTCAGTAAAAAGAACAATTTTGGGAGGCAGTTCATGAAGGGGCAAGAATATTGTAATGAACCAGGAACATACCAGCCCAAAACAAAATGGAAAGATCATCCAAGCTTCAAAGAGCTTATAGAATATAACAAGAAGTAACAGTGTGAGAGAGTCAATTTGAAAAGCATGAGAGAATGAAAGATCTTCTTGGTACAGCAGACGTATAAAATTTTCATGTTATAGAATCATAGAATAGCTTGGCTAGGAAGGGATCTTTAAAGTTCTTCTAAGTCCAAACCCGCCTGCACTGCACAGGGACATCAACTAGATCAAGTTGCTAAGAGCCCCATCCAGCCTGATCTTGAGTGTCTGCAGGGATGCAGCATCTGCCACCTCTCTGGGCAACCTGTTCCAACTTCCACTACCCTCACCTGTTCCCCTACCTTCGTTGTAAAAATGCCTTCCTTATCTCTAAACTGAAGCTACCCTCTTTTAGTTTAAAACCATTATCCTTTGGCCCTGCTAAAAAGTCTGTCACCATCTTTCTTATAAGCTGTTATTGTGGGGTGATATAAAAATGACATGGGTAGTTTTGTTTAAAGTAAACTAAAGAACTTTTTATTAAAATATTTGATTTTATATATATATTTTTAATGTTAGTGTTATTGGAGGGTTATAGTGTTATTTTTTTAATGTTATTGGACAACCCAACAGTTTATTAGATTGCTCGTCCCCTATAAAGGAATGAAAAATAATAAGTTATTTTTATAAAGTTTGTGTGAAAGTTTTGTGTAAAAATGTAAACATTAGAAGGTTTAGTAAAACTTGAAAAAATATGGGTGACAATAAGCCTCTTGTTCATTAAAGCTGTCTTTAAAAAGAAGGATTTTTAAGATGGGTTTAAGGTATGGTAAAGCCAGATGTATATGGACTATTTCAATAAAAATAAGATATAATAGAAAATTATTCTGTAGAAGGAAAATAGAAGTTTTCCTTTTAAATAAATCTATAGAGAGGTGCTTGGAGAGTCCTGGGAATGAAAACAAGTAGTATGTTTGACAAAATGAAGACACAAGAAGTAGAGAAATAGCCAAAAGGGAAGCTGGGATTTAATTCCATAAGTGGCATTCTGAAGGAGGGCAGTTGAAAATTATTCTGTTCTTATACCTGTGAAAAGTGTTGCAAGGAGATGGCAAGCTGCCACTTTGTCAAAAGCTAATGTTGAAAACAGTATACAGAAAATCTGTACATGTCTAACACAACCTTGATTTGTGGATGATGAGATATGTCAAAATCTGATGATGTCAAAGTAAGCGTTGAAGCATGAAGTGAGGTGAGGGACAGAAAGTGGATTGGGAGAAAGAAGGAAGGCTGAAGTGTTAGTTGTTTATGTTAGAGAGACAAGATGAGAATTTAGGATCTTCTTTAGGAGTATGGAATTAAAGCAGTACATTGCCTGCAAAATGTTCAGAGTTAAATATGCATCTATGATTGAAGTTAACCTAAGGAAGTATGGAGAATGAAGAGTTGTGACTGAACTCCAGGAAACATAGAAGAAAAAGTCCTTTAAAAGACTCACCAAGTAAAGAGTTACTAAAAACCTAGGAGAAGACATGGGAAAGGGCATAGGCTCAGAAGTCAATGTAATACAGAGATTAATTTTTCTCATGGAGAAGAATATGGTTAACTGTCAAGGATGGTTGATGGGCAGAATGAGCAGGGTGATAGACAACAATTCTTGAGATCTGGCTGGGAAATGACCATTTGAAAATCTGGTACAAGGGTTTAAGCTGAAAGCAAGATATGAAAGTTGAAAAAGGGATGAGTGCAGCTGTAAAGGCGATGTGAAAGCCACAGAATCAGGAGGATACATGGAGGAGAGGTGATGCAATGTCCCCACTCTTGTGCCTATCTTCCAGAGCAGCAACTGGCAGAATCTGGATAGCCCAAGGGCATGGGGAGCACCACAGGACTTGCTCTACAGCTGCTTTAAGGAGCCCTTTCTCTCACACCACTGACAAACATGTTCACAGCTAAGAGCACAGAAGAGATGATACCCACTGCTGGCTGCCAGGCAGTGAGAGGTGCAAATTGTCAAACTGTTGAACTTTGTGGAGGGTGGTCTAGACTTTGACAGAGATCTCCTCTCCAAAGCTTTCTAAAAAAAGTGCAGAGCTAGTGTATTTTGAGAAAAAAGTCAAAGGGAAGAGCAGATAGACAAGGATTTGGAGGAGGAGATTACAGCCGAGTCAAGAGTAGATAATAGGTATCTGCTTATTGTGATGTATTTCCAGTGCACTGCTCAGAGCTCCTGGGGTTTCAGCTCTGTCATACTCTGAGCACTTTGCCATCTGCCCAGCAAATGGTGTGAAAAGGTGTTTAATTCAAAGTGGCAATCATATAGTACTGTGAGTAAACGATGGACTCAGCAAGAGGGAATAGCTGGTAGAAATCATTTATTTTTAATACCTCCAAAAAGTTTTAAGAAAGTTGATTAATGTTAAGACCTCCCTGAAAAGCTACTTGGTGCTGACCTTTATAAATCATCTATAATCTCTCTCAAAAAAGTTTCATCATCTAATAATACCATTGTTGAGAGGTTTCCTTTGATTTTTATCCCTTTATACCCTTAAAATACAAAAATAAATGGAATTGTAACTTTCTTCATCCACATGTAACCCTGTATACAGCTGGTTTATTTGTTTTGCTATTTACTGTTGAAAGCAAAAGTATTAAATTCTGTCCACAAGATGTAAAAAATTAATACAGCATGTGTTTGTCTATACACCACGTTTAGACACTGGAGTACCATAGACATCACTGAATGTATCTTGCTGCATTGCCACAGATTCCTGAATGGTACCATTCAGGATTAAACCTGACATTAAAAAAGCCCCAAACATATTTGCTATTTAGGACCTAAAATGTGAAAATATTCTCCATCCCTTGAGCCAAAATTAAGCTATGCAATTTTACATATTTATAGGTTGATATTTAACATGCTTTATTTACTGCAATGAAAATTTTAATGATGCATTAATATGTCTATTTTTCTTCATATTTTTCACATTCTTTTCATTATGCTTCCTCTGCAGTTTATCTTCATCTTTTTGGCATCATTCTGCTACTTTAAACCAGTTATTCTCAGGATCAAGTAAACTTATTGTTAGCAAGTACATTATTTACACACCTAGCCTGAATTATTTAATATTTTGATTCTTAGGAATTAATATCTTGATTCTAAAACACTACATTGTGCTAATTAGAATTTCACTGTAGCATGCTATTAAATCTCTTTTCAGAGATTTAACACTGAAACACTTTGTAGAATGTAACTTCTTTTTTTCAAAAGAACACAGTCCAGTGACAGAAAGCTACACACCTTATCATCTCAAAACAATAGGCCTCTCATAGTTTAAACCCAGCTGGTAACTAAGCCCCATGCAGCCACTCACTCACTCCTTCCCTGGTGGGATGAGAGTGAGAATTGGAAGGGTCAAAGTGAGAGAACTCATGGGTTGAGATAAAGACACTTTAAGAGGGAAAGGAAAAGCCATACACACAAGCAAAGGAAAACAAGGACTTCATACATCACTTCCCATGGACAGCAACCTCCGGGAAAGCCAAGCTTCATCATGCCTAACGGTGACTTGAGAAGACAAGCACCATCACTTTCTTCTTCTTCATTCTCAGCTTTATACATTGAGCATGACACAATGTGGTCTGGGATATCCCTTTGGGATCAGCTGTCCCAGCTGTGTCTTCTCCAACTCCCTGTATACTCCCAGCCTCCTCACTGGTGGGGCAGTGTGAGGCACAAAAAGGGTCTAGGCTCTGTGCAGGCCCTGCTCAGCAATAACTAAAATATTTTTGTTTATCAACACTGTTTCCAGCACAGATGCAATACACAGCCCCTTGCTAACTACTCTGACGAACATTAACCCAGCCAAAACCAGCACAAGGCTTTTATTAGATACTTAAACGTACATTTAATAACTTTAGTTCAGACTCCTACTGTTTAAAATTCTGGATACCTGATCACCAGCACATTGAACATTCTCTTACAAAACTCAATGTTGTTTTCAATGTGACTATACAGGACATACTGCATGTTTAATACAATCCAGCAAGCCTCACTTATTTTTCTCATTTTATAGAAAAATATGTGATAGAATAAATTTTGACAACGAGAAAACATTGTACAGTTTTTAGTATAATTTTTCCCAATTTTTATATGGAGCCATAGGCTGACCTTGAAAGTAATATTATGAGGCTAAGTATCACAGTCAAAAATTTTCCTTAGGAGTGCTACTGCCAAGTTCCTGAAGATTTCTTACTTCATACTCATTGTTGCCACCTATCCAGGGTCTCAACAGAAAGCTAATACTTTTGTTTCTTATATTGCATTCCAGCTCCATTAGTGACTGCACTAATCTGTTGTAAAATGTATAGGGACTGCTTGAAGCGGCACCATTTAAACACTTCTGTTCCATGTCATAGGTGGTAGAGTGTGTTGTTCCAAGTAACTCGGGCACCTTGAATCTGCAGCACAATGATTTCTGCAGGAAACGGACCCTACCTGAGACTAAGCTCAGTTTACCAATTTCCCTAGCATAATTTTTATGGGGAAATAAGAAACACTCATTACCCTGATTTTGGTCCCTGACAATAAATATTTTTTTACATCTGAGAGTAGGTCACTTCATGATCTCTATACATAAAAAAGTGCCTGAAGCACGCTTCAGATTTGTACAGAACAACTTATATTTTGCCCAGTGTATTCACTTGATTTTACAGGGGCATTTAAATGTATGAGACCATTTGCTGTTTCTTGCTGAGATTGCCTTGTAAATCATACTCTTTGTTTTGAGAGGTTTTATAGGCCATTTGCGGGTGGAAGTGAGGAATCAATAAATAGTGTAGCTATGTACGTGACGTATGGTAGGGCAAATTGAGTGAAAGTCTTAGATTGATGTAAAGAGATGAAAAGTACATGAATATACTGTTGGTAGGTCTTGAAAATAGACTAGATTATTAAAGCTAACAGTATTGGCAAACAAGAAAATGGCAATTAATTTAGCCAATTCCTATTTCTGCTAGCAGAAGCCCAAATGAAAAGATGAACTGATTTGTAGAAAAATTCCAGACCACAGCCTCAGTCCAGCCATCTATGTTCACAAATCCAAATCAGAAGTGTGACTCCAGCTCCTCCGAGCTCTACTCCTTTCATTTATTCATCCTGAAATCTGACTCTAGGCCTGAAACACTTCAACAACATGCACTTTTACTTTCACTCATTTCTGTGTTGGGCTCCACTTTAAGAATTACTACAGAAAACTGATGCTTCGGGTTTTTATTACCCACTTGAACTTCTAGAGGAAGTTAAAGGTTTCAAATCTGCTACAACTTGCATACTCTTTAGTGAAACAGATACTAATAACAGACAATTCCTCAATGTTCTTGAAAGCATGTTGATCGGTGAAACAGGATTTCTTGGATCCGACTTAGCATAACTTCTGAGCATATGTGAAAATATTTTCTGTATTCAAACATTTATTCCCCATCAAATGGTTTTTCATATCATTCCTCCAATGTAAAACACCTGCAGAACAGTGTATCTTTATGCTCACTGTGAATCACCCAATGCAGCAGCTGCTGTTTGCACTGGTTAATTTGTCCATTCAATTAGACCTGTTTGTAGACTCTAACAATCCTTTTAGTTCTTTTATGGATCTTTTGATTTAATTTATTTTCCTTTGAGAGGGGTGTGTTGTTTGGGTTTTAGCCATTTAAAATACCAGCCAGATAGAATTGTGTGTGCTGGACTTATCTTTTGTTTCCTTGTTGCTGTTTACATCCCCTAACAGGCTCTTAATCGCCTTTCAAAAGGAGGGTAACACCTGGTCTGTGCCTTCAAGATCTCAGAAATCACAGTGAATTTCTACTAGAAAATAAGCAGTGTGAATGGAGGTGCTCAGAGCTTAAGCAGGAATAGATGCTCTGAGCTACTTAGAGAGATTTCTCACACTACGTATGCTATGTAAATATCTCAGCCTGGTCCTGAAAATAGAGCAGTGATCAGGGCCTAACCTATGCTAGAGCTTAATATATCTTTTCCAAGCAGTTCACAACTATTTTCCTTACCTTTATATTTGACTGCTTTTATGGCGTCAGCTAAGCCATATGTCATTTGTTATTGCTGTTGTTCAGTGACTGGATTACAATATTTGTAAACAAGAGGAACAATGTAAAGGAGATTTCTAGTTAGTTATACAAATCCTTCCCTCTCTGCAATCTTATAAATAGCAGATATCGGCAGTATTTTTGAGAGCTTTGCCACTGATAGACAATCTTTAGAAATAACCAGTATAGCTTATGGAAATACTTTCCAAAAACGAGTTTACAAGAGTCAAATTACTATTCACTGTTATCTGAGAAAACTAGTTCATGGTTGTAATAATAAATGTTCTTACATGTTCCAACACGAAAGATGAGGTCTAAAAAAAAATCTTAATGGTTAAATTCCATTCTGTCTACATGTCACAACTGAAGACACAGGGATGAAGAACAGAAACTTATGATTAATAGTATTGGCCATTTCCATCTCCAATATCTAACATCAGCATCTTATAAGTATACGTTTTCCCAATAACAGCGCTAAAGAATATTTTAGTAACTAGCACAGAGTTGGCTAATTTGATATTTCTAGTGTTTTTCCCATTAAGGTGCTGAGTAAATTTTCCTCCCTCTTTAAAATATTATTTTAATATAATTTTTGCACAGTATGGACTTGAGTGTCTTTAAGACTGAGAAAACCTTATACAAGTAAAATAGCTATAAATTCACCGTTCAACTTTGCAAGAAGTATTACGTAGCACATCTATTCAAAAATATCTTTTCTCTGACAAGTACTATTATTCTAGACTTTCCTTATTTTCTTTTTTTCTTTTGGTGAAGGGTTGATCTCTAGCCTTCACTTTTGATTCCATTAGTATGACCTATCAGTCTGTCATACAGTCCAGGAAACAAAAAATGTAATAACAGGTTTCTGTATTGTTACCATCTTTTTTGTCCCTATCATGCTAGAGAACTTTCTTTCACTTTTTGACGTTTTTACATTTATGGCTGACATGTACACTATCATGCTTATATCTTCTGTTCTGCAAAAATGTTGCCACTTTACACACATCTTTTCTGAGCCTACTTCTAATAATATGGTATCTAGGTCACAGGATGCGTCCATGGGCTCTCTTATTCTCTTAACCAAAATTTGCCTAAATGTTCTGTATAAAGCTGGAATGAGATTTAACGAGCAACACAATTTATATTTTGTAGTGTTGGTGTTTATGTCTAGTAAAGCAGGCAAGGAAGCTGTACTACATTTTCAGACTGTACAAAAAGTAGAATTAACTCCTCTATTCAAAAGATGAAAAGTTTCTAAGTATAAATACAGGGAATAAATAAAAAGTTTTTCAGTCAAGAGATGAAAATACATTTGTGTAAAAGGAAGCAACAGTCCCTTTGCTCTACTCTTGCCCCAAGAAAACACATTGTGCAGGTGTATATTTAGAACCCAGGACGGATGTCATATGGTGGGTCCCTCAGGCTGCCTGACAGCCAGCAAACTGTTAAAGAAGGGGTAACAGCTGCTTCCAGTAAAACTGCAATGAAGATGGAAGTGGATTAAACCCAAATTTGCTGCCCAGATCTCAAAGGAACAAGTCTGGAAAAAAGGCATCCTCTGCCTGAGGAAATGGCTTAATACCATGAAATGAGAGAGCTCCAATAATGTATCAAAGACAAATTACAAGATACTTGAGAGACACTTGAGGTTGGAACTGCCCAAACTTCTCAGACTTTGCGCAGTAGGCCATTCTGAGAAGTGTTATACCAGAGAGTTAGGTGCCTGGAAGTATGGGTACATCAAAAAAAAAGTCAACAAAAATGTCAACGTGCACAGCAGGGATATTGCAGTAAGCACAGGAAATCACACAGTATCAGTCTGCTACACAAACTAACCAGCTACGTTTGGTTTTATATTTAAAATATATATGGATGTATAAAGGCAGAGAGGGTCTTAAAAGACGTGAAGATTTTCATGATTGTTTTGGGTGAAATCCTCTTCCTCTTTATACCGGTGTCAAGAAAATACAGTAAAAAGATTCTATTTCAGTGTTTCAGTGCTTCTGTAACCCAGCTAAGGATCCCATTATCTGCATTCACCAATTATGTTGTTTTTTGATTTTACTGTTGATACAGAATTTTGTGCTCCAAGAAATACAAAGAGATTATTTCTTCCTCTTTTTTTCTTTTTTTTTTTTTTTTTTTTTTCCGTCACATATATTTACTAGTTTTTACTGGTTTAGGAATTACAGTTACAGGGGAATATTACTTTAATTACATACTGTTTAGGAAGCATATTTGGAAACACCAATATACATATTTTAATGTATGGGAAGGGAAGAAACCACTTAGTTGGAAATACAATTAAGGAAATTCATCGCATTAAGCTATCTTAAGCCTAACCATGCCTAGGGATCATTTCTTTTTTATTGTTCTGTACTGGCTTTAAATTAAGCTCCTTGAGCTGAGATTGACTAGGCAGGAAGATGGTATATAGATGGAAATGGACCACGAAAGCAAGGACAAATATCTAAGCTTGATCCCCAAGTTTTGCTGCCTAGTGTTGTCAGTATAATGTGAGAAAACCATACTCCAGCTGAAATCATTCTTCTTCCCTCACATAAATGCAGCTTTTCCACCAGAATAGATTTTCCAGCTTATGGCATATTTTGCATGGAGGTAGTAAAACTACTGAGGGAGAAATTCCTTCTGCTAGTGTACACACTGCCTGCTCTGAAGCACTGCTGACATAGTTATGCCAGAGTAACTACAGAAAAACTGACAGCTTCTCGAGTTAGCCTGTATTTATAGCTCTAGGTTAGAGACAGATTGAAAAGGCCGTTAACACTTTTATGTAAAATGCACTATAAATAATATTCTCTGTAATTTTTTCTAAAATTATGAGAAATACTTACAGTAAGGACTCATTTAGGTGGAGCTCATGAATGAGCCTTCATGTGTTAGTAAAACACAGACCAGCTAAAATTCAAATATTTATTTCACATAAATTTGTGTTTGAGACAAGGTTGAAAACTATCACCTGCTTAATCTAGTGATTATCTGGACTCATGTAACAGCAGATATCACCATTAGTGACCATCAGCTTTAAGAGTTACCTTGTGATGTACCTTTCAAAAGTCACCTTTTCTTCCATATTATAATCTTCCTCATGCAGGAAATGGAAAAAGTAAAAAAGGGTTTAAATGTAACAGGGTTTTACTTGGTGTTAGCAACAGAGTTAATAAGTACTTCTGACAGTAGCCTGCAAGGGAAAATATATGCTGAAGAATTTGTAAAAGGAGCAAAGAAATATTCTAAGGTTGAAATTGTTTTGGATCTTCAAAGCGAAGCTAAAGTTTTTAAAGACTGATACAATCATTTTACACTTAATTTTCTTTATTTCCTGAGATCAAGAGCAAAAATCTGAAAAGAAAGTGTTTGAAAACCATGATCTCCTTATATTTTTGATCTATTAATAACCAGGAAATTACAATAGCATTTGAAAATCTGTTTTGAAAAATGCATAGATAGATTAAATAAACTTAGATAAACTTAAAAAAGAAAGAAAATCTTCAGACTACCAGTGCAAAAATTGTTGAAAATGACAAGCACTGTGACTTTGAATGTTTGTTAGGACTTATGTGATGGTATTGTTAGGGATTCAAGTCCAGCACTACATGAGTTCTTTTTCCTGTTATCCAGGTCGTTAGAGCTGTGTTGAAAATGTCTCCTGTGCCTTGGTACATTTTCAAGCCCGGAATGTTTTTTCAGTTCTTCATGAGTGTGACAAGAGTGAGATATAGCAGATTGTAGAGATTAACTCTGCAGAAGTGAAAATACCAAAAGTACTGTTATAGAAGGTCTTGACTTGGGAAGTGGGAGATTCAGACTTGGTTATTTCCCCATAAGTATTTTAGCCACCTGGTGATTTATTAATATGGACCAGGTTTGTTCAGCCCTTTAGCTGTCTCTTCAAACTAATCAAGTAATCAACCATTGATAAGTAATTTTTCACACCTGAGGTGACCTGGTGACTTTTGCAGTCGTTGGAACATAAAATCACATGTTCTGATCCTTTAGCTATAAATATGGACTGAGAAAGGAACAAATTCCAAAACCAAGCAGTTCTGCCCTAATCCCAAAGAACATACATGTTTTTAACATATATCTCTGAAATATCTTCATGGGGAATTTTGGTTATTATGGAACCAGTGTCTTCTGATGAGGGACAAAAAAAAAATATTTCGCAAAATAAAACTCCAGAGATGTATTTGAATCTTTGCAAATCTACTTGTTTAGTTTGCTCCAGTCTTTCTTCTCTAACTTCTATCACTCTTTATGCTCTGGACCAGAAATTAATCAAGCTTCTTTTTACATATCTTGAAAGTCCTAGAGGGAATATTCACACAGGATTTATCTTGTCATTTCAGTTTACTCCCTCTTTACTGAAGGAAAGAATAAAAGCCCTGTTTATGCACATTCCTGCAGAATGTCTACATGAAAAGGGCACGTTGTATATTTAGACCATTCATGACTTTACAAGATGAAGGCTAAGTAGATTTTTTGAGTAGTTCTAATTGCACTTTATTGTACTAAATTGTACTGTCGAACTGTGTAATCAAATACAGTATAAACTGTTGCTAGCACCTTGCAAGTACCAAACAACAAAATCAGTAACTGATAAAATACGTAAGTACAAATCAGGAGCAACAATTGTAAAGTACAAAAGTGTTAAACATCATTGCAGCTCAAATCTTATCAAGTACACATTAAAATTCAATGCTGTAGAGAGGAAATAGTGCAGTATCTTTAAAACAGCTGCCTATATCATAGTAAAGAAGAGTAGAGAAGTTTTTGCAAAACCTGTCAATTTATGCAATGTGTATACCACCAGATACATAAAGGGTAATTTTCTCACAATGGATCTGATACATAATATTTCAGAAAGCAGGCTGATGCACTTTATTCTGTTATGTCAAGTGTCTCACATAAAGAAGCTTCATTTTTATATATAGGAGAACAAATACTTTGGTATGCAAGGTTCAGCTCCAAAGCTCATACTCTCATAGATTTTACATGCTGTAAGAACAATGCAATGAACCAGTCTGACCTTTGGACATTGTTCAGGCTCAAAAGCTATCTTTCCTAATTCCTGCACCATAGCAAATAACCAGTGGTATTAGAACATATGCTTGAGAAAGACATCTGACCTCAATTTTAAAGTTCAGAGAGTATTTGCTATCTATTTATCACTGTATTACTGTAATGCTCAAATAAGCTTCAGTCAACAGCTATGATTCTACACTCTCTAGCATTTGTCCCTATGTTTCTTTCCCCAAAAACAGCCATCCAGATCAACTTTTCTTCCTCAGAAGAGGACAGACTTCTAAAGCAAAATTTTCCTTTTTCAGATGGAACATTTATATTTATAACAATGATTTCTAGCTGAAATCTAAGCCACTTCAAAATTAATGTACATTTGCCGTTGGCTTGATAGCCCAGGGGCGTACTCCTGAAAAAGACTTAGGAAGTTTGTAAGAGGATGCATCACCGATGTAGCTCTACTTTGTTCAAGATCATTAGCAAGCTGATTTGGAAAATCACAGTGGTATTGTTAAGGAGAACCACTTTTAATGCTTGCCTGGTTAGATTGGACATCTTCTTTATAGATGTACATCTCAGAGAACTTATATAATACAATGTACTCTCATTTCAGATCTAAATAATTAGGGAAAGTGCTAAAAAAGCACTTGAGCTTGAAAATCTTACCCATTCCTCTAAGACATTAATTAACTATGTGTATCCCTGTCAAAGATCAATGATGCTACTACTGCCATAACATCCCAAAAGGGTTGTAATTCAGCAGCGAAGGTTTAATCTCTTAAGTACAGGCTTAATCTCTTAAGTATATACTTAAACACATTCCTATCAGCCAATGAATTAAAAGTGGTTTTATGTCCTATTGACTTTACAGCTGATTACATTCAGTTTTGAATAGCATAGCAAACACAAAATAGGAACTCTAAATTTCTAATGCCATTTATTATTTCTGTTTCTCCAACCATCCTCAGTCTTTCAAAGAATGGGAAAAAGAAACTATAGGTTATAGCATCTGTTGGAGAACTTAAATGTTCCATAGTATCAATTTATTTAATAATTAACTTTCACCATTTTGTAACAATGGATCCTCAGGGCCATCCCTGCCGGGTCTCTCCCGTCCCTGCTCCCGCTGTCCCCTCGGGGCTCGCAGGGCTGTTTCTCGCTCGCTTCCCCTCGCTCAGCCCCGGCTGCCGGGCAGCGTTTTGCCCTCCCTTGCCCAGGCTTTCCCCGGGGCTGAGGGGCTCAGCCGTGCCCTGCGCTGGGGCCGCTGCAGCCGCTGGCACCGCCTGGGGCCGGCCCGGGCAGCCCTGACACATCCAACATCTTGCCATAATAAAGAGCATTTTCATGGGTTTCGATGCTTTTTATTATCATTCCTCCAGAAAACATAGTAAAATATTGTTCCAGCATTAAAATGAACTACGTGTAGCTTTGCTAATGCGTACTTCTTTTGATACAAGAGTTTTGCGTAGCCAGGATTTCTAAAAACCCAAACAGCATTTCCTTAAGTTTTGTAATTTATCGAACAAAGAAGGCTAATGGAAAGAAAAGAAAACAAACAAACAAACAAACAAACAAAAACAAACCACAAACTAGAAAGATGTCATATTAACTGTTTGTCATGAAATAAATATTTTCATCAGAATCCTCTGTAAGTGGAATCATGTCTATAAAATGGTGGGTGCTTTATTATTCCTTGCTTTTAACCTTTTCCTTGCACTGATAGTCATGCACTAGGAGACCTATCTGTTTGCAGTCCAAACTTTAGTAGAAATTGTTTTAATAAAATAAATTGGAGCTGGAAGTGAATTACTAGTTTTGCTATTGACTTTGTGGAGGACTGTCAAACCTTATCAGTATTTAGAAGATACTTCCCAGCCAGAAAGGAGAACAAGACCAATATTCATATGCAGGGAGCAGACTTTTCCTGAGTGGGAAATGCACTCATAATCCTGTTTTCTCTCTAGCAGACAGGCATTAAAATTGAATTAAGAAGACCTCAGCTCTACTTTCGGTTAAGATACCAACACTATTTCGAGAAGATCCTGTTATTCTGTTTCTCTGGCTTTCCTTTGCCCTGGCCATTAGATGATGACTTTTTGTTACCCTGTACTTGAACAATAACTCACAGACAATTCTAACTTTCTACTGCTACTGTAATAATAAATAGAAAGAGCAAACAAAATGTATAGACAAATGTAGAATTTCAAATAACTAGATGAGCATTATATTTTGGATTCAGGTTTCATGAGACATTAAGGAAGCCTAAGTGTCAGTGCACCCTTTACTCTGGCACATTTTCTTATCTTGGCTCTCTGATGTGTCAGTTCACTTGCAAACTCAGCAGAAAACTAACCCAAAAAAGAAGTAGAATAGATTCCTAAAAGCTCAGTAAGTTGAATTGATTCATTGGTAGGCCAAATGAAAGCTGGAGCTACTACAAAAGAAGAGGGAGGAAGTGGGGAGCTGTTGTAGCCCAATATAAATTTGTTTGTGCTAGTCTAGGATTATTTTAAATTGCACAAGAAAAGTAAACAGTTTAGAATGCTTAACAGAAAATGCATGTCAGCCATGATGATGTCTTTTGTAATTTTTTTATTTATAGATATTCAATAAGTGTTTTTGTTTTTGTTTTTGTTTTTGTTTTTTTTTTTTTTTTTTTTTNTTAATAAGTTTTTTTTTTTTTTTTTTTTTTTTTTTTTTTTTTTTTTTTTTTTTTTTTGTTGTTGTTTGTTTGTTTTGTTTTGTTTTGTTTTGTTGAATGTAGACTTCAGATTAGTGAAAAATAAACTGATTGACTATTTGGTAATATTTTAACATTAGTAGCCTAGAAAAGTATAATTTTTGTGTAGTTTTCCCTCACATCTAGTTTCTGATCACAAATAGAGTTGGTTGAAACTTGTTTTCCCCTCTATCTTGTAAAAAAAAATAAAACCAAGAGAAAATTATTTATTCTTATCAGTTACTTTTAGTGGATATTGAGTACTATAAATATAGCAGTAGCAGAAAGACTGAGAAAAATGTGGATTCACTATTCAGTAGGGTAAAGAACCTGTTGATACAGGACACAGAAAAGGCCAAAATTCTCTATGCCTTTTTGATTTTCTTTTTTTTTTTAAAGCGATAGAGACTGCTCTTATATTATTCAGCTCCATGTATTGCTTGCAGTCTTTGCAAGTGACACAGTAACCACAGTAGAGAAAAATATATTAGGGAGCACCTGGGTCATCTAGACATACAGAAATTGATGGGCTACAGAGGGCTTGCATCCAGAGGTACTGAGGGAACTGACCCATGCCACTGCAAGATCTTTAGCATAATGGAAAGGTCATACCAATCAGGGAACTTGCTGGAGTATGAAAAGACAACAGTCATCTTCAAGAAAGCAAGAAGGAGGAACTGGGGAACTGCAAACTACTCAGCCTCACCTTGGTCCATGACAATGTTATGGAGCAAATCCAGCAGAAGCCCTTTACAAATGCATGGATGACAAGACAAAGATCAGGAACAGCTCTCATGAATTCACCAAGGGGAAATATTCTCTTGCTAAATCATGTTGAAAAGGCCAGCTCTGTGAACAAGGAGAGCAGATGTTGTTTTCTTTGACTACAGCAAGGCTCCCTGACCCCATCTACCATATTGTCATTATAGGCAAATCAGTGAGGTAGGGACAGGATAAGACGAGTACAAAGTGAATTGAAATTTGGAATGATCTCTGGCAGCTGCTCAGTGATATTCTTTAGGGACTGACTCTTGAATCAAAACTGTTGAATGACTTTATTAATGACATGGAATATGACATGAAATTGAATCTACCCTTAGAAATTCAGTAAATACTGGGTCGTGGCTCATGGCCATTGTGCTGGAGGGCAGGGCTGCCACCGTGATCTAGACAAGCTTGGAAAGATGAGCTGATTGGGGATTTAACAGGAGAGGACAAAGCAAATGCAATTTCATAAAGCTAGGATAGAATAATCCCACTCAACAGTACAAGATGGGGATTGGCTGATTAGTAGTCAGCAAACTGAAGAGGAGTCAGCAATGTGCCTTGGAGATAATATAGCTGTCCACACACTGGGCTGCATGAGCAGCATGGTAGCAAGCAGGCCATGGGATCCTTTCCCTCTACTCAGCATTTGTGCAACTGCACCTGCATTGTCATGACTCTGCTTTGAGTAGAGGTTTGGACTACCTCAGGGGGTCTCCTCTAGCCTTATGCATCCTGTGATTCTAAAAACTGAATTTTATTCACATACTACCTAATTGTTAAGACCAATGCTATCTACCATTATATTTGTTGTTCCTAGAGGATGTGGCCTTTCTGGGTGCTCAGAGATTTGGAGAATTTGAGTCCCAATTAATGTGAGTACTACAATTCAGATAGTAAAAATCAGTGCAGAAGTGCAATGTTGTTGATGTTATTGATCATATCTTTCTAGTGTGAGTATTCATGCAGCACTAAGAAGATTCACCAAATTGTGTCCTAGGTGGCTACATTTAAAATATGGAATGGATTCTGTTAACACTATTTGCCTTTCAGTTGTTTGCATTCTTCCTAAACCACTGTAATGGACACTTGAGGATATTATATACTCTTACCCTCTTTAGACTTTGGTGAGTCAGGATATTTCTGTCCTTCTATAAATAAGGAATTCTTGTCTATTCTTTATATCTAATGACAGTTTTTCAAGTATATATCTATCATTAATTTATAGCTTGACTTTCTGTACTCTTGAAAAAATCTCTTTTATCTGAAATACTGATTGCAAAATTAGGAGTCAAACTTTTCACATTAACGTACTGAAGAGTTATAATTGATACCTTTCTGTACAGCTTTTTGAGATGTCACAAACCTCTTGTTAATCAGGTGACATTTTGTGATTGAGAATGTATTTCTTACACATTTCATAAAACATGATTTTGTATAAAATGCTAGATACCAAAAGCATAAAGAGCAATTACTATTATTATTTTTCTTTAGATTAAAATGCATAACTGAAATTTTTGCATAGTTCCCACAATAGAAGTACACTGCATAAAGATTTAGTAATGAAAAGAACCTGCTCTTTCTTCACTGAATAGAATTGTGAAGTATACAGTACACATAAAAATGAAAAATCTCATTTTTGTTGCAAAGAGCTGAATCTACAGAGAATTATTAAAAAGTGGAGCCACAGCATAATGACATAAAAATTTCCATGCTGACTTTTCTGAGACAAGATGTATGTTACAATTGTGCTACATTAATAAAAGATTAGCTAAATATGCCAATTATCTCTTCAGTGTAAAATTTCCCCCTCATTCAGTATGACTAGAAAGTTGGGAACTATTTTAACATTTTGTTCCATTTTAATCATCACAAGATAAAAATTTACATTAAAAAAATCCCTGAGCTTCATCAAAAATAGAACCTTTTCTTTTTTTTTTTTTAATCCCCTTTTTTTTTTTTTTTATCTCTTTTTTTTTTTTTAATCCCCTTTTTTTTTTTTTTTTGTAATTCAGATGATATCAGAATAATTATTGAAAGTTCTGGCCAAATTCTGTTGTAAGCAATTCCACTGTTTTTACTGGAACTGCTTGTAAGGGGCTTGATCCAGGTCTGAGTAATGAGAAAGGGATTTTTTCCTTCTGATTTTAGTAAAGCAAGAATAATTTGATAATTCTGGTTTTATGATCATATATATAAAGTATTCAGTTAAAATTGAGCAGATTGGTTTTTTGTTGTTTTTTTTTTTTCATTAAGAGAGTATATTCTGCATGGAAATGGTCAAGACTTTTTTTCAATTTATTTAGTTTAATGCATTTACTTTTGTGCAGTTAGCAATGACAAGGAACAGTTTATATATCTAGTCTGTTCTAATCTAGCTGGTACAAACTATTGATTTTAGTAAGGGGAGACAGTAATAATCCCAGTCTGATGAAATTTGTCTTGATTTGAGGACACATTTCTGGATCAAATCCCAGGGTAAGAATGTCAAATGCTTCCATACAGGCTTAAAACCAGCTACAATCAAAGATCCTTGAAAGGTATTAAGTGAGAAGGAAAAAAGAACATAGAGATTCTATTAAACATAATAATGTTTTTCTGTGTACATTTTTAGTAGAAATGTGGTTCTGTCTTGTTAAATTTACAGAAGTTATCCTTGTTGTAACTATCTCTGTTATATAAATATACATTTGAGATTGTAAAATGTGACAGTTTAAATTTCTATAATTTTTTGCTGACTTTTTCATTGTCATTTTAGTGCTAGGGAATAACATTCTAAGAGAATTGTTAGAATCTCAAAAATATAAAAGAAATTTATTTTCAGTATAACTGAAAGCCAAGATCAAGGCTTTTAGTGCACTGGGGGCAGCCATTTCCTATTAATTTCTGCTTATCCACATTATATGAGTTGCATATTCAGAACTGTACATAAGGGATTTCAATACCCTGTTTCAATTAATTTCTAATGATAATTGGGAATCAAAACCCTTTGTATGGCTTTGATAACCCAACAAAAATATTTTAAGGACTCCTATAAATGTTTAGGGAAGAATTCTAATTCAAGAATGTGAGTTGACATTAAGTCAATTACTTATGCTCTTTAAGTTAAACATAACCTTTTTCATCACTTGCATCCAATTTGAGGTTTAATTCAGAATGAAGTAGGAGTCTTCAATGGACTCAGCTATGAAAATGGGAATTTTTTGTCTTGATGGATGAGAACTTCATCTGTATTCCCTGGTCTGATTCACACTACATTTTGGGGAAACAGTGTAAAAGCAAAAGAAAGACAGCCCAATACCATCCATCTTTTCTTCTTTTCTGTCAACCCTAGCTCAACCAGCTCAAGCATTCCTTGTATTCCCAAAGTTAAGTTTCATACAACATTAAGAGGAGAGGAAAGCAACTAAGAGTTAGAAATTAATAATTTATGGTCAGAAAAAATAGAAGTGTTATTGCAGTAAAAACGATGCAGGGAAGTTGCTCCAAATGACAGTTCTATAGCACAAAGGATCTAATAACGATGTGGCTGCAGGCAGGGACAGTGACAAGAGGACAGAATAATATATTAACGGAATGATGAGACAATATAAGTCTAAACAATCCTGCATGTTTTTACTGATTTTAGAAAAAAATGTTTTTTTCTAGATTTGTGTACTTAGTGTGCTTTGGAAAATGCTGTTACATTGAACTGATGACTGAGTAGGAAAGAACTTTCAGTTCCCAGGCAGAAATGGTAAAATTATCTTAAGATATTGCATAAATTTGTTTTCTTTCTGTTTCATAAATAATGCTGAAACAAACTTATGTTTAGGATATCATATGTTAGTGCCTTTTCTGTCTTTTATTTCCATAATTAGGCTGATGGTCTGAGATGCTGTACAGGAAAAGCCCTTGAAAGAAAAAAAGAATGGTGCATTAAAGAGAATGAAGTTTTAAAACTTGTGGCCATGGTGTCACATTATAAGCATACTTAAATGTTTTAAATTGCATGCTGTATGTTAGATTGGGATTGTTATGCAAACCTGTCTCCTTGGCTTAGCTAGCTTTTCCAAAAAAGTTCCTATAGTAGAATTTCTTTGTCCAAATTCCTGCTCATCATGATTTTTACTGTCGAAACATACATATGCACAAAGAAGCGCAGAGACACACATTCCTTTCTGTAACAGGAGGAGTTTCTCCATATCTGAGAAACAGCTGGAAATCTTCTGTAGGACTAAGGTGGGATTACAGTTCCATTTTAATGTTTATACTCACAGATAAAAGCTATCACCCATGCAGCAGGGAAGATAAGATGGCTGACAGCACTAAGCTGCCTTCACTAAGCAATGCTGATGGCTGCCTTTTTGGCAGCCTGGGGCACTATGCATGATTAAAGAGAGAAACTTAAGCTAAACCAGACACTTTAAAAAGAAATACACTTTGGAATAATGTTAACTCTACTTAGCACCTAGGATTTCACTGTATATATCTTAATAGTCTTAAGCAGCTCCCTTTGTAAGCAATTCATCCAGGAGCTGATGTGTCAAGTTTAATACGCATCAAGAAACGCTCATTTGTAACTAAAAGGTTCATAATGCAGAGGAGCTTTTCATCTTGGACATGTAATCACCAGCCTCCAAGCAGAACACACCAGAATATATATCCTGGGCTTGAGCTCTAGAACTGCTGCAAGAAAAGGCTGGCACAAATTTTCTTGCTGTTATGTCCCTTCTCAGTCTCCTAGACTCCAAAAAAATCTGTATATGTTGGACAGATGCGAAAATTTGCAGAAAATTGAAAGTAATCCTCAATAGAAATTGTATATGGAAAATTTAAGATTTATCTTGGCTAGCTCAGGAGGCAGGAAACAGCTGGTGAGGCAGGAATGCTTTCCTTTTTTGCTGTCTTTGCCTGTAGTAAGCCCTGTTCCATGCTGAATTTATTAGGAATGTTTGCCTAGTTAAGGTCACTGAAAGATGAAAAACCAATTAGAAGTAATCAGGCACACTTTGGCTTTCAAAAGGATGGATTTCCACCAGCTGTGATCCACTGAGAACCCTTCCAACCTCACCCATTCTGTGAATCTCCTTGCAATGCCTTCGTATGTGATACTCTCCTACAGCTTTCTAGATGGAGTTCAGGAGAAAACATAGTCTACACTCTGTAAAACTGGGAGACATTAAAGAAAAGTTTTAGTAGGCAAGCTGTCAGGCAACCAACTGGGTAAGGAAGGCTGAAGAACAAAACTAATGAAGTCCTAGAAGTGGGAGTACTCAGGTCTTCTTCATTTATATTGAAACTACCTTGACAATTACTTTAACTTTGTATTTGTTCAAATATTATATAGTCTTGACAATTTTTGCAAAAGATGAGAAACTCTGCATTTTATCTTTTTATATTTAATTATATTAAAAAATAATTACATCCTGTCTTTGGTACCTGGTCTTTCCAAGAACATCTGTTTCAACCTTTCTTTTTTCTAGAAAGATTCATGATTTTTCAGGTTCATCTGGTTATCCAAATTAAAATGTTGTCATNTACGTGAGCTTCTTATATAGGAGGTTTATTGTCATTAAGCCCAGGTTCTGCAGAAGGTTATTGGGATTTTTGCACACAAATCTATATTAGTTGATCATCAAAGCTCTTTAACGTTATTCTAAACAAATCTAGTTGGTAAATATTCTTCATAGTATCAAATGCCTTCTTTCTGTCTTTTTTTCTTATTATTTGGATTTTTTCCCCCAAAGATTGACTATTCATCCAAGAAAAAGGTTTTTTTTTTTTAAAGAAACATACAATTTAAATAAAAGATCAATTAGTGTGGGGGTATTTGGCTGAGAAAATGCAATACCTTCAGTTTGTCTTTGATTGGAACTTCAAAAAGTTTAAATCCTTGTCTGATTTGTTCATTTAAAATGCAACAGACACAATAACAGAACATAAGGCTCTCAAATAGCCAGTTTTTAAGCTCTTAGAACAGTGTCCTTGCTTGGGAGCAAGTGACAAAAAGGGTCTTTTCAATAGATGTTTAATATTTTTGCAGCAATCAGTTTTGTATAATTTCCTCTAATACTTTATGAAGTATTTGCTACAGGCTGCAGCTGTAGAAATATTAATTTTGTTCTTCTTGGAGCACTGTGGGTGGTAGTGAAACAGATTTTTATCCCAGGTCTAATTCTATAGAATTATCTAAACAAGAAAATATAAACTTTCTTTTGATTCTTGAGGGGGGATTTCACTATTTATTGACATTAAAAAAACACTCAACTAATTCCACATGGCAATAAGGAGGTTCTGTTCCAGGGAATGCAAAATCTAAAGGAACAATGATGTCCCATTAACATCAAGTATTAGAATCGATAGAGACTTTATATTTGAGGGAAAAAACCCCAAAAATGTAAAACTTACATGCTCTTTCTCATCTCACACACTAAATCTGTGACACTGTTAGGGACCATTTTTAGATTCTTAGTACACTACTTTACCATTCTTCTGATGGAATTCTGCCAGAGAGCTGAGAAAAATAGTAGAAATTATCTGACAGAAAGCCTTAAACTGTAGGTATGGCCAAAATCTCTCCCTGCCCACCACTAATGGAATACTGCTACTGGCTGTGCAAGGTTAGAATTTCAGGCAAAATTCAAGCATGCTATTTCTATAGAAATCTTAAAAAATGGCATAATTGATCAAGCATGTGATTTATTCTCAGTATGCAAAATAGAATATTAAAACTAAGAGCTTGATCTTGCAGCCTCCAG
>WBNO01026391.1:13251-23312 GCA_013400575.1 Peucedramus taeniatus | reverse complement strand
GGGGACGGGGGAGGTAAGCGGGTGGGAAATACCGGGGCAAAAGGGAGGAGTGAGCCACGCCGCAGTCCGGTGTGGGGCAGCCTTCCTGGTCGCTCTCCTCCCTCCAACAGCAACCTGCCTCTCCTTCCCCCCGTAGCCTCTTCTTTTCTTCCCGTCCGTCCGAGAGGGACTGGGCTGGAGAAGCCTCTCCTGACGTCCCTGCAAATGATGGTGCTCGGTGGGTGGCTGCGGAACGGAAACCGCGGTGAGTACCGGAATGGGGAGCCCCAGGTGAGTGAGGTGGGGGGAGCTCGGAGCAGTCCGGCCGTGCCGTGTCACCACGAGGCGGGAAAAGTGTGTCCGGGGTTGAGGGCGAGGCGGGAAAACACTCCCGTTCCCCGTCCCCTCTCAGATCTTGTCTTATGTCTCTGCGTTCCGAAATAATGAGCGACGGAAAAAATTGGGGTCCGGGCCGAACGGAAAGAGGGGGCGATACAGGAAGGCATCGCTTCCGGGCAGAGGGATTCCCTACACCGCACCCCTTTTCTCCTTAACATCCTCCTGCCCCTTAATTTCTTGCCGTCAGTGACAAATCTTATTCACGTGAAGGGAAGCCATTGGATTTCAAACCTGATCAGCTGATGTGGGTTCACCCATGGGCCTCGTTAAACACAGGCGCGGGAGTCCGTGGCACTCCCTACACCGCACTGTCTGTGCCCTGTGCATCGCACCCCTCGGGAGCGGGGACAGGCCGTCGAGTGTCCCTCGGGATGAAATCAAAATCAGTGGTGCTGGAACGAGGTGGTGAGCGCATTCCAGTGATTGTTCGGGGAACGACGGTCTGTACCAGACAAGGCTGGAGCACAGCCTGCGCCAGAGGACAAGGTACAGGTTTTTGTACAGGTCTATCTTCTCCAGCTTAGCGTCCTCTTGGGGGTGAAAAAGGGGATCTGATGTCCTGTAAAGGTCGAGGGAGGTGTGGTGACAGCCCTGCATCCTGCTTTAAAGTCGTGTCCCCCCGCCAGGCCTCCCCAGGTCCCACAGCATGGCAACAGAACAGCGGTCTAGCATCACCCTCGCTGTTTCTAGATTCCCCTGTTGCTACTGAAAAAATTGAGAAGAAAACAGGAGAAGAAGTGGGCTATCATGGCAAGGGGATCTGCGTCTCTGTCGTGGTCGATGTCCCGGGTGTGAGACGAGGTGCCCGATCAGCTCTCCTCCCGATGCTCAGTTAGGGGTATGCGCTGGAAGAGCTCTGAAACGTTTTGTCAACCGGCGTATAAGCATCCAAACTGCGAGGCTTTAATGAGGATGCTGATGTCCCGGCTAGGGGGGTTGGTGCTCCGGCAGCGTTGGAATCGGCGCCAGCAACACTGTCCGTCTGTCCGTCTATTCGTCTGCAAGGCGCAGCACAGTGGGGAGACGCGGTGCCGTCAGTAAGGGAGTGGGATGAGTGTGGCGATGTGTTGCACAGGGCAAAAATGAGCGACAACCGTCGTTTTGGTGTCAAAATAGTCATCGCAGTTTCAGCTGTTACCAGATCAAAAGGACAACACCCTTCCCAGAACGACAAACAGACAAAGGTCGCCACCACGTCTTCTTCCCTAGAACCTCTGCAAACCGTCGATTCTGTCATTGCTTCTAATCTTTATTTTTCCACCACCCGGAGTGAAAGCGGTGCTCAGATAATCTGCTCGCTTCGTTGGCTGAGATACCTATGCTAAGAAAAACAACTCGAAATTGTTATCCTATTGACTGGTGGAGAAATTTACACTCGGGTTTTACTATATGGGAGATGTAGCCGAGTTTTGTTTATTTCCCTCTGTGTGCATCGGCACATGCAGCACGGCAGCTAAAACACGAGAGGGGAACAAAATGTCGCCCGTGATTCTGCAACTGCATTTAGCAGTGACGCTGTTTTTAAATTTAAGTATTTTATGGACATAAGCCCAAAGCCAACTGGAAAAAAAAAAAAAAAACAAAAACAAAAACAAAACAAAACAAAAAAAAACCACCAACACATCATGTTCTTATATTTTTTTTTTTTTCAGAAATCATTTCCTAGAGGTGCAGAAGAAACGTCCTACGAGAGACAGGTGGATTACTCTTCTATCTGTCCACAGCCTGTTGAGATATGTGAAAACCACAAATTCATAAGAGGAGATATAGGAAGTTAATTATAGAAGCACATCGTCTTGGAGAAAGTCGGCTAATGAACTACCAAAATCTAAAAGAAAAGAAACGAAAAAAACCAAACAAAAAAACTCTTAAAAAGAAGGAGCGGTTAATCCAATCAAACACGACCTCTAGCTTCCCGGGAGTACACCTTTTTCCTGACAGTCTACTGCGTTTAGCGCTCTTCCCCGCCATTTCCTCGCGTAAGAATTGCACTTCTGTAACATCAAACCTTTCGTTTTCATTACTTTTATTAAAAAGAGGAAGAGAGAATCGAGGGAAGATAAAAGCCTAATAGATCAGCTAACAAGAGCTTTTGAGAAAAAGGTCTTTCTACGCAACACCTGTACAAATTCCATAAAAAACGGAGGGCCATTCTGCAGGGAGAAATACTAAAGTATTGTCGTTCTCTGAGATATTGCAGCTCCCTCCCCCCGCCCCCTGAGTTTCGTAAGCCCGACTTCTCTTCAAACAGGCACCCACAGACTGATACCGTATTTTGATCGCGGCAAACAACATGCGAAGAGCGGTGTGGGGAGGGGAAGGAGGAGACAATTGCCACATCCCACCTCCTGTGGGGACGAGGAGTAGAGACGGCGGAGATCTGAGAATGCTGCCTGTCACCCGAGGGATACCCTACCAGTCGAGCATGCTCCTTCCCGCTAGGTATCTCTCTATACTTTTTTTTTTCCTACTACCACTTTATTTTTTTTAACTATTATTTTTAAAATTTTGTTGGAGCAGAGTCCATACACGGCGGCCAGGGGTATCTTGGGGACAGCACTGGAAGGAGACTTGAGATGGACGGCAGGATCCGCCCTCGGCGCGGGTCCTGCCCACGGGCGAGCACCGGGAGGTGGAACTGTTTCCCCGCCGCAGGGGTGTTTGAGGGGTGCGGGGCTCGGGGCAGCCGGGCCGGGCAGCCTCGGGCGCTGGGCGGGACAGACCTCACGGAGGAACTGGATGTCCTCCCGCCTCCTTCCTGCCTTTTCTCCCCTCTCAGAAGTAGGGTCCGGCCTACCCAGGCATTCTACACTGGGCGGGGAGGGAGAAGTACACACGAACTTCGTACCTGCGGACTGAATTTAAAATCAAATCAAAACATAACAAGGGCAGGAAACAGGGAAAAAAAAAAAAAAAACCCCCCAAACCCCCCCTTTTTTTTTTTTTTTTTTTTTTTTTTTTTTTTTTTTTTTTTTTTTTTTAAACAAATCCACTCCGCTGCTAGGTACCATATTCACAGGAAACAGAGAGATAACTGTGTACTCCAAAAAGAGTTTGCTATACTTCAGCCTCTGGAAACCTTAACATTTGGTGATCATATGAATTCTGGATGAAAGAAGCACAGCTTCCACCCCCTCTTCTGCTGCTCCTCTTGGTTTCTGCCTTTGTACCTCTAATAAGGAGACATATTCTTAACCACAAAAAAGGGCATTGGTTTTTTATTATTCTTTCCAGAGAAGGTACACAGTGAGGGTGTATACACACTGGAAGCTTGTGTGTAAAAAAATAGATTTTTTTTTTCGTGGATGCAGAGATAAAACTCTAAATTCTGTTTTTTTTCTCTTACGGGGAAAAAATTGTCATGCCAAACTTTAATTATTTCACCAAATACTATCTGTTTGACGTTCTACCTTTTTTCATTTCAATATTTCAGTCTTGCAGGGGGAAAACCGTAAGAACAAAACGAAAAGTAGAGAGAAAAGGAAAGAGAAAAGAAAAAGGAAAAAGAAAATGAGAAAATATTTCTACTATACCCACAGTATCTGCACCTTCACTTTTCGAAAAAAATAATGCTTATATGTAGAACAATATGCAGTTCGGGTTATTTACATATAGTATAAGAAGACAGGAATGAAGAGAAGTGGGAGAAAAATTAAGTGTAAAGTGCTGAATTGGTGAGGAGGAAAAAATAAGGGATGATGGGGGGAAATGAATGAGAATATGGAGAAAAGGATTTGTTTCAGGCATTTATATTTACAACCCAGCAATCTGTCTCATGCAGCGGCCACCCCAAATCAGAGCATTATAAGCACTGTTATGTATTCATTTGTTTATCTATCTTTGGATGGGAATCCAAGAAATCGCCAACTTCAGTGGCATTTTAGTCACCTTGGATGATCAGTGCAGATGCGCAGAGGAGCATAGCCACCTCTCTTTTTAGTGGTGAATCCGATATTAGGCCGATATTAGGCAATATGTATGCGGGGTGGCTGAGGAGGGGCGGGGGCTGTATTTTTTGTTCCTACTCCACCCGTCATGTTTAAGTGTCAAGTGTCTGGGATCTGAGGGGACACGTAGCTCTCCCCATGATGCCCGTGGCCACGGCAGAGGAGCAGACAGGGCGGGGAAGGGGTGCGCTGCCCCCCTTCCAGCCCAGGGCTTATACAAAAGAGATCGCTGTGATTCGCGGGGCCGCCGTGCAGTAAAACGGGGCGAGGGGAAAGGAGGGGGAGGGAAGTTGCGGGCCGGACCCCCGGCATCCCGGCGAGGGGTTGCTCCGGGGGCGGAGGCGGCGGCTACCCCCGTCACGTCGGGGCTGCAGTGAGACGCGGGGTAAGCCACCACGGGGTGTGGGGGACGATGCGGGATGCACTGCAGGGACGGAAAGACGGACAGATCCACGCTCACTTTTGCCTACCTCCCCGCACACGCTAATGGGGCTCCGCAAGGAGCCGTGCGCTCCGACAGCTGCACGTGCGCTCGTGTGCTCATTAAAAGAAGGAGATGGGCGGGGGACGGGTTGCGTCCGCGGGTCGGGAATCCCTGGCACCCGCTATTGGTAAAAATGTGTAGAAATGGTGCGTTCTTAATAGATTGCTGGGAAATTTGGTAAGACAAGAGCTAATCTGATGGATGACCGTGTCGATTTCCGTTTTGAGAGAGTATTATTTTTTTAACATGTGTTATGTGTAGGAACATGACTGTTTTTTAGTGGGTGACATGTCAGCGTAGGGCTTGTAATACTGGAGCGAGAAGTAGCGCTAGAAATAACGTTAGAAACGACAAATAATTAAAATATACTCGTAGTGAAACGAGCACAGAGTAAGAGACACTCCAATTTTTATTTAAAAAAATACATACATAACAGTCTTTGGGGAGGGCTAACTTTTGCCTGATACGTCCATTCAGGTAAGTCATTCATAATGTAATTATCTACGCATGCACTTGAGCTTTCGGGGAAATAAGCTATTATTTTTTTCACTGTTTTTTTTTTTTTTTTTTTTTTTTTTTTTTTTTTTTTTTAGTAGAATACCGTTGTTCGTTTAAAAACAACATGCCTGGACCATTAAAACAGAGCAATCTTCTGGTTTTACTCTTTAAACTACTCTTCTTTCTTTCTTTTTATTACACGTTAAGGTAAACTGTAATGTGCTACCTGTGATTGTCATAGAATTGAAGGCATATGGATTTTCGGATAAAGCAGGTGTAAGGCTACAAGCAGTATTTAAATAGAAAAATCTAAACGCTTTTTCTATGAAGAATTAGGTACTATTTGAATTTGGATTCAAATATGCACGTTAGAAACTGTATGTCACACAATAATGCAGCACCTAGGACAGAAATTACAAAATGTCTTCCTCAGAGAAAATTCTCCATACCTGGCTCTGCATATTTTAAGAAAGGATTTTGAAATAAACTATTTCAAAAATTATTCTGAAAATTCAATATTTATTCTGAAATAAAGGCAGATATAAGTGCACTTAGAGGCTGTAAGACAGCAATGAAATCTTTCAAATCCATTTAAACTGTCCCCATTACACCCCTTATCTATATTGCCTTATACCTTAAAATGGGGCGGAAGGGGAGGGGTGTGTTGGTGATTTCTAAAATTTGGTTTTCTTAATATGAAGTTAATTAGACAATTCCAGTCTCCAGCTAGCAGTGCGATAACTGACAGTAATAAGACCCTTCTTTTTAATGTCCATTAAACATCTTGTGCACCTTGATTTTAAAACTAGCACTGTTCATAATCTGTAATCTTACAGAGAATAGAAGAATGGAGGAAACTGGATATAAAGACACATACACTACAGAGTCTCACCAAAACACGGGGAAATAGGAGGGAGATGAGGGAAAGGACGAGTATATCTAAAGAATAGAAAGGAGGGAGCAAAGGAAAAGTGATAAGCTGCAATTTTCAGAAAATTAAAAACAATGCAAATATACCTTACATATGCATCAGTATTAACAGTAAAACACGCTGGAGCCAACAGGAGCAGGAGGAGGAGGAGAAGAGAATGGCTCAACGGTGGATGCCAGCTCACACACCGCGGCTGCCCGCGCCAAGACGGGATCTTCCACGCGCCGCAGCCCGGCCCGAATCGTTCATTTCGGGGATGTTTGTTTTGTTGATAATGATGATGATATTTGGAAGAAAAGGGGAGGCCCCGCTAATACCCGCTAATTAGGATCTTCCGCAAATAGGGACGATCGCTCCCAGAACCTGTGGTCTCTTCTACGAACAGGGGGATTTGCATGTTCTTTTCTTCTTTTTTTATGCCCTAATTTCGTTAATGTATGTAGGTGTATACGGACGTGCAGAATGCCTTCAGCTGACGTCAATAGACGCGACCTCTCCGCTAAGCCTTGAATGTGAAGAGGGGATGGAGGGACTCGGGGCGAGGGCGCAGCCGCTGAGATGCTCCGCGATGTTCCGCAGGCGCACAGGTCCCGCCCACACTCTACCCCATGAAATAAGCTCTAGCAGCAGGAGCAGTGCTGCCAAGTCCAGCCCTTGGCCCCAAAAGAAAGCCGACCTCACCGCAGCACTACAGAGTCCGTCCAGTCTTTTCTTTTTTCTTTCCATTTTTTAAAAATATATATATATAGTAGTAATAGTAGTAGTAGTGGTGGTGGTATTTGGACATTATTTGCTACTTCTTTTCATCAGGAGATGAGCGGAAAATAGAATCTTCCAAGCAACTTTAAAAGATAATAAGAAAATTCCCCCTTCCCTACCCAAAACGTTGCATGACAGAGGAGCGTTGGGCCGGTGAGGGCGCAGCATTCATCCGGGCGCTGCTCTGTAGTGCATCGCAGGTACGGGGCTCGGACAGAGGAAGTGAGGGGAAGATAGGCTGGCGGTCGGAGGAGTGGGTAGGCCCTCATCTCGGGCCGCAACCGTTGCCGGTCTGATTTACAAGTCCAAGCTGCTCTCATGGCTTTGCAGTGATGCTCCCTCCCTCCACCGGCAGGAGACGCGGTGTAAGCGGGGATTCTGAACTACATATACTGTAGTGGCGGGGAGTAGGTTAGAGCGTTCTATCCTCCTCTTTCCCTTCCCCCACTCCTTTTGGAGACTCTGCGGTGTGTCGTGATGTTTGGGAGAACTTTCACTTCCCGGGGAATTCCAGACGGAGAGGCGGCAGGGTGAGATGCTGCCGGTGGCTTAGAAAAGAGTGGTGTTCTCTATTAGGACCACCAGAGTTTCTCTCCTTTTCTGCTGAGATTATTTACACTTTTTCAGCCTTCTGTGAGCTGTTCCAGAGCATCTCTGTGGACCTTGACACAGCCGTTCCTAGGGCTGAACACCACATACTCACGCACAGCTTCTCCCTTCAAGCATCTCAACTAAACTGAAATGCCCTCTTCAGGAAGCGGAAGTGAGTGTGTGACCAGGGGAGCAGTGTCGACTCTTTTTTTTTTTTTTTTTTTTTTTTTTTTTTTGGTGTTTTTTTTTGGTTTTTTTTTTTTTTTTTTTTTGTGCAGCCGGGCACTCTTGCTGAATTCCCTCGGTTCGCTCGGGGCTGGAGTTTGGATCATCACAGAGCCTTCTTTGTCCGCCGGGTCTCCGAAGGCTGTGCCGGCAGGGAATGCCTGTCTGCTCGGGGCTGCTGCGGGGCTCTTCCCGCGCAAACATTCCGTGGAAGTCTACGGCTGAGAACGGCAGAGCGCTTTCCCTCTCCCTGGAGCCATCTCCGCGGGGGAACAGACGCCTGTTATCGTATCTATAAATATTTGTATGGATGGATGCATACATATGCATACACATACATACACATACAAGTATCTGTGCAGGGGCATCTGTAGGGTGTACATAAATGTATGTATATACTTAGTAATTTTTTAGCGTCGCCCCTCCCCCCGCCAGCCCCCACCCCTCGCGGCCCCCTCCGCGAGGCGGCTTGTATATCCGACCCAGAGTGAGGGGCCAGCAAGACATCGGCCCCACTCAGCCACACCCCACACGCCCCCCAGACAGGGGCTAGAGCAGGGACGAGCCGTCCTGCCATCCCCTCGCCCTGCACACCTCCCTCTATCCCTCCTACATCTCTCCCTCCACCCTTCCCTCACTGCACACCTCCCGTTCCGGCGCTAAGCCAAACTTCTTCCCGTCGGCCTCCGCACCCAAAAACCTAGGTGTGGTTTTTACTGGTGTTTTCATGCTGTTCTCAAACTCAGAGAGATGGATGAGAGGGGGCATAAGGAAACGACAGCTCTTCAGGACATTCTCCTCCCAGTGACGGGAGGTCACACTACAAGTTCGCCTGACAACAGGAATGGGAAGTGTTTTTTGTTAACACCATGATTTTTCCTGTTTGTTTTGGAGGGTTTTTTGTTCGGTTTGGTTTTTTGGTTGTCTGGGGTTTTTTTGGGTTTTTGTTTGTTGGTTTGGTTTGGTTTGGTTTGGTTTTTTTTTTACCTGCTATGCTTGATTTTGACAAAAGTTGCACAAAATATCAGTGCCTCCCAGAAACAAGGCTCAGACGAAACTGTTTGTTCTTCAGAAGTTAACTGGAGGGAAACACCTTAGGAAACTCGACCTTTTGCTTCATTTTTTTTTTTAATTTTTTTTTTTTAAGTTTCCAAAGAAATGCAAGCTTCCCCTCGTCTCTAGGAAAAAGGTACTCATTGCTTTTCTCTGCAGTAGACATTTCTAATTTGTTCTGTCTGTCAGGTTTTGCTGCAAATTCATTATCTCCGGCAACACATAACATATAGTAGGAACTGAAAAAGACCGTGGCAATGGATGAAGAACAATAGGGCTTCAGTTCCTCAGCAACAAAAGCGTTGGGGAAATTGCTTGAATTTCGGAGCACGTCCTCCTCAGCAGAGAGGCTGGACTAGACCTTGGCCAACCCCCCAGAAATTTTGCAGAATCTCACATACAACAGTTCACTTTCTACTCCGGGGCGCAGGAAACAGTGTGGAAAAAGAAAAAAAAATAGTGGCAAACCCAAGCCAACTTTCTCCATTTCTCTCCCGTTTTCATGGATGGAAGATTTTAAACTATTTTACTGTTGTTGGAGCAAGAACAACACCATGGATCTAACGGGAACTTTTAAATAGGGATGGAGAGAGGAAACACATGAATTTCTGGAGACCTGAAGGAGCTTTTTCTGCTCCTATGGGGCTTGGCCATGGGAATCTTTGTTTGCCACCAGAGGCTCAACTCACCCCCTACATGTGGGGTAAAATCTTTTCCTTATAAAGGCGAAGATATGTAAGTACTGAAGTGTTTGCGTATGTGTGCGTGTGTCCTGAATTCCCTGCAAAATTTGGATGCTGAACCCCCGACAGATGGAGGTTTCCCGGGTGCCTGTGAGCTGGCGATGAGACCAGCTCTCCCCTGGTAGCCGGAGCTCAGCATAGATCTGGCAGCCTTCTTTCGCTCCCGATGAGGGACATTTGATTAAGAAGGCAGAGTTTATGACTGGACACAGCGGCTTACGCTGGTGAGTTGACTTTGTGTGCCTGATGCTAAACCTGTTGGTCGTGGGGCGGTAATTAGTTGCGGGAAATGTTAATTATCTAGCAGACTGCCAGCAGATGTTGAGCTGAGGCTTCTCGGGGAGTTTTTTTGCAGTGCCTGGTTGTCCTCGGAAGGTGTGCAGGCATAAGAACAAACAGAGAGTTGAAGAACAGCAGTTAACAAACCACACAAACAAACAAACAAACACCCT
>WBNO01026372.1:0-17953 GCA_013400575.1 Peucedramus taeniatus | reverse complement strand
AACAGATCCAACCCCCAACATTCCTGTATTTGACATATCAATAAAAATAAAAATGCTAACAATTAAGAGTTTCAAATTTTTTTTGAAAGCAGAAAAAGAAAGAAAATTAGATGACAGCAAGATTTTGCCACATGACCCAGGTGTTTGAAGACAAAATGGTGATTCACAGCATAATTAACTTTCTCAGAATGAATCTGAAAAAGCTAGGAACAGCCTCAGTTTTCTTTAAAGAACAAAAAACACACAGAACTTTAAGGATAAACTGCACCATACACTAACATTATGCTGTCAATTTTCCAAATTCAATCTTCTGCTTGATTCCCCTAACAAAGACAATGAAGGGATGACTGAATAAGAAGAAAATGAGACACTTAGTCTTAGCTGAATAATTTGATTTTAAAAAATGTAGCACTGACACAAAACAATTATGACTCAATAACCCTCCTGAAAGGAGCTAATGGTTTATGTTCCATATGTAGTACCCAAATATCAATGTGACAAAAGAATATTGATCCACAATTCTGACATCTCATTAGGCAGCTCCAGGAGATCAACGCATGACAAAACATATTTGCACAAAGAATTCTAATTTCACTCACCTCTAGAGCTATGACTACCAAAAAGTAACACCTACGTTGAATAGCATAGAAGATTTTCTGTCGAAAGTCTAACAACACAGTTGTTTCCACTAGTGCATGTGAGTTTTGAGCCCAACTTGCAATTATGCTCGCAAGCGTAAATATCATTGTCACAAGAAAAACTGATGACCTGCTAGTGAAATCTCAGATATGAGTCATCACTCTGTAACAATGGTGTTTGATGTTGATAGAGTCTTTAGGTGTAAGGTCTTAAGGGAGTGATCCTCAAAATTCAGGTATTAAGGTTTCTGATGAAAAAATAAGGCTGCTTTGAAGAAAATGAAAAACTCTTAAGTTTCAGTGATCACAATTATTTAACAAGCCTAGTATCAAAATTGATTGGCTAATTCATTTTTTATCAACCCAGTAAATTCCTTCTGCACCCTACTTTGTATGGACCTTGTCAGTTGCAGACCCATTTTTCACACTATGCTCTTCAGCACTCCAAGGCTCAGAAGTGTGTTGAAGAGCCATGCAAGCTGATCCCACATAGATCCAGGCTACCTCCAGCATGATTTATTAGCTTAATGCTCCATATCCAATGCTGGAATCACAACGACACATCACCACTTAAGATTTATTGAGTAAGTGATCAAAAGACTTTCTCTCAGCACTTTACTACTTCTACTGATTAATAAGGAAATAAAAATGTAATGTAGGTACACAGAATCTCTCTTACTTCTACCTTCAACTACATTTTCACCCATCTTTTAACAGACATTGGTTGAATAAGAGTTGGTGAATCAACTCAATTCTTATACTCCAGGATTAGCAGCTGTCAGAAGCAATTATCTGCCTTATTTGTAAGCTAAATTAAGCTTGAGATGAAAGTAATCTAGAAGGAAATGAAAGAGGACATTTCACAACAAAATAACACCTAAAAAGGGAATAAAATTAAGAACAAGATTATATGGTGTTATATTTGCTAACACATACTTTCTCCATCTCCATCTTTATCAAATTCTTCAATCATAGCCCGCAGTTCTTCATCAGACATATTTTCACCCAATTCTCTAGCAACCCGGCGCAGGTTTCTCAGACTTATTTTTCCAGAGTCATCATCGTCAAACAACTTGAATGCCTTGAGTATTTCTTCTTGTGGGTCTCTGTCCAGAATCCAATCTGTCACTGCAAGAAGGATACTTAAGTTAGATTAAAAAATTCAGAATGTCCTTTGCAAACTGAGACAATACAAAGAACACACATCTGATTTCACCTGTTCTTACATTTCAATAGAATTCAATATGCGTATTTGGCTGCTGTCTGACCTCTCTTTCTCGCCTCTGTTTTCCCAAGCTGAGTTGCTCTTTGGGACATAACTGTTGCAGTAGAAAGCTGCGTGGCAGTTCAGACACAATCACACTTTCCACACATTTTCCAACAGGAATTAAAAGTATACACAAGATGCCTCTCTTTCAAAATTCCAAATGTTCAGAAAAAACACCATTAGCTCTTTTAGATGAAGGTGTGAATTTTTTTTTAAACTTTACATGTTTTCATCAGGATATAATTTTGAGCTGGGGAGAACACTGAAACAGCAAGTGAAGAAAAATATTGACATGGAACCTCTCTTTTAAATATAAAACCACACTAACAGAAAAAGCCCCCATAACCAACTGACCACATCCCAGCCCCCCAAACCTGAAAACAAAAAAAGACTAAGCATAGGGATTATGAAAATGATGCTGCTATGAATTACACAAGGTTTATTCTGAAAGGATTTTTCAGCCTTTATTATTCTTTTCAAGACAACCATTGGTCAGTTTCAGCAACAGAAAATACAAACTTGCCTCATGAAATATTTTTCTAGTAATTACTTCAGACCAGCCAACAATGCTGTATCTACACATCTTTGTACCTGCTAGTTTTATATTAGAGGGCTAGTCTTGTATCATCAAGCCATTAAAATCACATCAACACTTTGCTCAGGAAGAACCACTTACCATCTGCTACTTACTGCAGATGGAATGTCTGCTCTGGCTTAGCTAACTTGAGAGGAGAGAATTTTTCATGTTCATATAAGCCAACTACAGCAATCAAGTTTATATAACTGCAGATTTACCCTAAATTTAAATACTTTCTTTTAAATCAACAATGTTGCATGGCAGTATTACATCACTTGAAAAATGCTACCTTTTGGGGGAAAAAGACAACTAAAAATAACAAAATGTCTCTAAATACAAAACTATAGAGGACAAAATATAATTCTGTCTTTATATATTTTATAGTTGAACATTCTGAAATGCAGCATTACTTGTTCTAAAATACTACATCAATTATCCTAGTGATAATTTTTAATGATACAAAGTACTGGATTATCAGTGCTGAATTAATCAGAATTAAATTAGGAGAAATTGATGGCTCAAGAATTGCTTACCTATATTCAGCAGCTCTTCACAGTTAATATCTCAATAACCTATTTTATCTATCTCCCTAGTTTTTCTGTTAGAAGTGATATCATATTTAATTCTGTGTCAAGGTCATAAGGCACAACAGCAGTATGCTACTTCAACTCAAGTTTTCCAACAGGTTCGATCCCCTTCCAAGTATATACTGTGCTTTCTAGAGAAAAGAATTTCCTGGCTTCTTGCAGCACTAAATGACCGTCAACATTGATAGCCAGGACAGAACAAGGAAACAATGAACAGGACTGGACATCAGGAATTTAAAAAGTAATTGAATGGTAATTGCAGCATATTCATTTTATATAATATTACGTAATGTAATATGTAATTTTAAGACTAGTATTACTATCAAATCAATGCACTCATTTTCTTTCTAATACTTCCACATAGGCTTTATAAATCAGAAAAGAGACAAAAATAATGTTCTCTAACATGGAATATAACTACAAAAATATTACCTGTCATTAACAAGACATTTCGTCCAGTACTAACCTGTAAAACAATTAAACGTTGCCACATTTCAATCACTAATTGTTTTGGTATATTAAGATGATTGCTATTTGTAGCCAAGAGCAAGTACTGGGGGTCTAGGTGTTTTATTCCATTAAATCTATAGAAATATAATACCTTGAAGAAATGGACTATCATGACCATAATGAACTATAATGGACATAATAAGCTAGAAATGTAAACCCACACAGATTACTTTTTGGTAAACATAAACTGTATGCAAAAGCATAAATTATGCATAACAATAATCCCTTAAAATCTTCAAAGAAACATCAAGTCTAAAAATTCTGCAGATCATTACAAACTCAAAGTAAATACAATTTCACAATACACAAATTTCAGATGAAAGACACTACTAATGCTACTGGCTCTATCAACAGTTGAAAATTCTTGTAGTACAATATTTAAAATGTATTTCAATTTCTCTAATTTTTTTTATATATGAAGTCTGTAGTCTGCTTGTCTGTGTATGCACTCCTTCCCATGAAATTCAATGCCTCATACCTTTTCCACAGCAGGAAGAAGAATCTCACAGAGATCCATGAACAAGACAAGAACATCTGCACTTTAAACTAGCATTTATTCCTCTGGGTAAGCTTGAAAGAGATTGTGTATACTCTACTTCCTTTTATACTGTAGCTATCATTCATATCTACACATCAAATTAAGAATTCAGAAAACAAAGATTTATCTTTCTTTAGTATTGACTATATTAAGCAAAATATGAAACAAAATCTCTCGCTTCTATTTCTTGATAAACAATTGAAGAAGTCCACAAAGTATGGCTTTGAAATTGTACTCACTATTATAGGCTAAATATCTCTAGAGGTAGAAACACAATCAAACACATACCAACTTCATTAAAATCTTCAAAGGTGATCTTGCCTGTTGATTCTTGATCATAATCTTTAAGTATTTTCAGGATGTCAGCTTTTTTCACATCAAAACCCAAGGCTCTCATTGCCACCTTTTGGAATAAAATAGAAGTGCAATCATAGAGAAAGATCAAAATAAAGATTTAACAGATTTTCCTTTTAATTTCAGTTATTACCTTCTCACCCAAGAGAGAAAGACCATATCAATGGTTTAAATAAAAGGAAAAGAACTTGGGATATTAAAACCATTTAGAACTACTATTAGGAAATGAAACATCTAGTTCCATTGAGGGGAAAAAAAACCTTAGCATTTTCAGGGATTTTACAGACTGGACCAGATGCATTTTAGGACAAATAAATTTATTCCTCATTACCGAAATAATTTCAAAATCTTATCTTCTAAGACAAAACTGAAAAACATTCTGCAAATTGTATGGAAGTGTGTATGCTCCTGGATCTACAAGTCCTACAAGACTTCTAACTGCTTTTCTAGTCAGTCACAGAGGCCAACCTACATTTTACTTTTCCATTAGCACAGAAGTCCACATTCAGTTTCCCATTTCACCTTAGATGGCAATTTCTCTGCACACAGTACCCTGCCTTCCTCCAAAGTGATGAATACAGGCTAACCACACACGGAAAACCACTGAAGTAGTTATTCAAAAATTCATGCTATATGCTGATTTTGTAGAGAAGGAGATAAATATTTTTTTTTCTTTATGTATTTCTGCTCTTTCACAGTATTAGCTTCAGGGTGACAATACAGCTAAGAAAGAGCTTTTCAAAGCTGGGAATTCAAAGCATACCATAACCAGAAAAAGCATATCTGTAATCAAGAGAGTCCCCAGCACAACCCTAGTCACAGTGACTTCCAGCAAAGATAAAATATATGAACTCTGAAAAAAAGAGAAGGAAATTGTTTTACCTATCACACTCCTGTACCAACAGATTAAGTAAAAATAAGACTTTTTTCCTTCTTTGCATTACTTGGTAGAGCCACACTATAGAGTCAATACATTGGCTTAGTCATTCTTTCAAAAAAAAATCTCACCCTATATGTGACTGAAACGCTGGCCTCTCCAAAGCTACTTTTTGTTCTTGATGACTTAATTAGAATAAAAATGCATAAAAGATTTAAGGAGTGTTTAGTGAACCCCATTTATTACTCTGTAGACTTTCAGGTGGGAGGCCTTACTTAGACATCCTAAACTCCATCTGCTAATAGCTATCATCAGAAGCATCCTTCCTTGGCAAGGGCAACTACTGAGCCTCCCACAAAAAGCACACCTTATTCCTACAAATCATAGGCTTTCTTTCAAAAAATACAGGTGAGCTCTGGCTTGTAGACAACACTTTTACAAATCTGATTTACATTTTTTACCTACACATCTGAAACCAATACCAGGCTTTAAGTGTCTTTAAAAATAATCAAACAGTTTTTCAAGAGTTTTTTCCCTCTGTCCAAGCTTATCCTTGGACAGTTTTTCTATCTGTCCAAGCTAATCCCTGGTCAGCAATTATACCAGGGTTATTTAGAATGCTATAGCAATTTTGTTACACATGAAGTATATGAAGTGGGAAGAAAAGCTTCTTTTTACACCAACAGAATATTTCCCATTTTTTCTTTTTTTTTTTTCCTTTGCTCCTTTAACCCAGCAAGACATCTTGAAGAAAGTTTTTAAAGATACAGCCAGCATCTTAAGAATTCACTATGGAACAGATATATTACCTGCTATAAAATTGCTTAAATGAAAGGGAACTTCTACCTTTAATTCATGATAATTTATCGCTCTATCCTTGTCTGTATCAAACAATTCAAAGGCATCTTTAATTTCTTGCTTCTGTTCCTCAGTCAGTTCTCTTCTTTTCTTCTTTTTAGTTTTATCTACTGAGAGCTCATTCCTATATAGAGACAGAAATGTAGTGTAACAGATTTCTACTGAGAAGATGCCACTGCAGATAACCTTTTCCACCAATAAGACTCACCCTAATTTTAAAAATCACTACCTTACCTAGTCAACATTTTCCAAGCTTGTATTCCCAGTTTAAAATAACATCCGAAACAGACAATTCCCTTGTGAAATCTGAATGACACCTCCAGTCTCCCTCCCAAAATAAAACCAGCACAGGCATTTTTGTTAATAAGTATCAACAACAACAACAAAAAAAAAGAGGGTAGAAAAATTACCAATTAAAAAGGCTTCTTGAGGTTACAAACTAGATTAGCTGCTGAAATTAGACAACCCATGAAAACAGCTAGTTTCTACACTGTAGCTGTAAAAAATAAAATAAATTTGGGGACTGACAGGCCAGTGGAAGCCAAACTAGGCCAAACAGTCTGGCTACTAAAGCTAGCATTAGCTGCTAAAAATCAGCTGTGTCGCCTGTAACAGTTCTTTAGACAAATAGTACTTGCAGGATTTTTTTTTAATCGTTTAGATCCCACAAATACACACAGTTTGAAGACTTTTTGCTCTCTTTTGGTATATACAAAAGAGACAAGCCCTCCAAATCAGTAAGTCTTGCTCAAGACAGCCCCCTTTTCTTTGGCTAGTCTAGGAATAAGCTTGTATTTTCAGAGCAGCATAGTAAAAGGACAAGAGACAATAACTACAAAATTTAAGGGAAAAAACTGCAGCTGAAGGAGAAACTGCAGCTGGATCTAAGGGAAAAAACTGCAGCTGAAGGAGAAACTGCAGCTGGATCTAAGGGAAAACATTTTCCCAGTGCATGTGGTGACATGCTAGAACGGTTCCACTGGGAAGGAGTATCCATCATCATAAACTTTTTGAACCTAACTATAAAAGATGCTTGGCATCCTCAGCCAGCTTTATGTAGAAGCTGCTGTGATCAGGAAGCTAGACTAGATGACTTCCATAAGTTTTTCCTAACCTAAATTACTGTAGAGTTTATGTTATACTCTCAGGAATAGGCTTTTTATGCTCATTTGTCCTTTTGCACCAGAGGCAGAATGAGTGATGCATCACCTAGTGTAGAATGCATAAAGATTACTGATCAGTGATCAGAAAACTGCAAGATTATCTTTCCAAATCCCCTCTAATAAGCTGCTTTTTGCCCTTCTTTGTCAACAATTTGCTAATTTTAATCAAAACCTAAGATTAAACACTTATCTAGACTTAGTTTTCAACAACCACTGAAGCAAAAATCATAAATACAAACAAGAAAAACGCAAGCTGCAGAAGCAGAGCCAGCTTCAAACCACAATACCCTCAAAGAGTAAGATGTCCTTAACATACCAATTGAGACAGTATGATTTCACACAGGCTTTGGATTACTACAACCCTTGGAAGGACTAAAATAACTCTGAGCTGGCTATGTAATTAGGACTGGGAGAGCAGTTCAGATCCAGAGAGCCCAGATTTTCTGAGCTACAATGACGAAATCCATTTATAAATCTGAAAGCAGATTAACACCAAACTCTTCTGAAAGAGCAATCTGGATACTTAAGTGTTCATTTAGTGCTTACCATAACATAATTTATCAAAAGACAAAGCAGTACTCAAATACAAGCAGTTCAGTGCCACTTCTGCAACTACTTTAACCATTCTAAGCATGAAGTTTTTAGATCTGAAAATTAAGGATAACAGCTGCCATGTAAGCGTATTAATTACACTTGAAGACAAGAATATGCCAGGTACTGGGATTTATAAGTCAGCATCCTTTATGCAATAACTACTAAATCAGAATTTGTAAACAAAACAAAGCCGAGCAGTTTAACTTTATGCCTATTTACAGGCCTTTTGAAGGTTCATCAGACAACCCAGAAGCGAACCTCCCAAAGCCAGACGCGCCACACCCGTCCCTCTTCCTCCAGACAGACGGTCCTGATCCGCCCCTTGGCCGCGCCAAGGGGATCCCCGGCTGGAGGCCCGGGATGACCCAGGCCCCGCCACGGCCTAACGCGCCACGCGTTCCGCCAACACCTCCCGAACGGGGGCGGAGCGGCCCTGAGGGATCCCCACCCGCGCTCCAGGCCCCGAGGGGGGCAAGCAGGAAAGCGCCCTGCTAGTACCGACCTGAGGGCCAGGTTCATCGTGCCGCTGCCGTTCCGCACGACCCGTCCGAGCCTCGGAGCCGCGCTCCTGCCCTTGACGACGCCGCTCAAGTCACGCCCCCACCAATTATCTACCTCTGATTGGCCGAGGGTCATAAACTCCCGCCTCCGAGCCCTAGACGCCCTGCTATTGGCTGAGATCCTGCCACTCAGAGCGAAAGGGGTGGTCCCTGCTGTGCGTGGACGATGCCTCCCGGCGGCGCCTTCGATCGCTGGTCGCCGAGCCACTTCTGCTGCAAAACGGGCAACACGACAAAGTTTTCCTAAGGAAGGATGTTTCTTGATGTTTAAACTTGATTTTCAAGCCAAATCAACAAGAAAGGAGATTTGATCCTTGAAACAGATAGACGCTACCAAGCAAGCTTAAAGTGATATCCAAGGGTTAGAAAGACAAATCTTTTGTCGGAATTTCCTTGTTAAGGTCTAGGGCACGACGTGTTTCAGTGATGTCAGACAAACAATTCAGAATTTACGGGCCACAAGGACATTTGGCTGAATAATAAAGGCAACTCAGCAATTGTGCAGAATCAGCTTCAGTTCCAGCAGACCACTTACCAAGCTGCCCACCGACTCAAGAGAAGGACTGGGCATGTGGACTAATTAGCATGAGAAATAAGAGAATAATTAACAACAGAAGAAAGAATAATAATTAATAAGAGAACTGTGTAACCTGAAGCCAATGAACATTAATACATTTGTTTGCTAAAATGTGTAAATACTAAAGAGTTTTGATAGTTGGTGTGCCTGATTCATGAAATACCACCCAGCACCCAGGTTTATGCAACTCTGAAATAAATAATCCATGTCTCCCTCAAGTGTGTAATTATTGGCTTACAGCACACTGGGTAACAAATCTGATTTTTGTGGTCAACACTTCTACTGGCCTTGCGGGAGCCTTGGATATGCGGTGGCTGTGTCAGAACTCCCCATGGCCGCAGGCCCTCATCACTACAGCTCACTGACTGTTGGAGGTCCAGTGGGCTGTGGAGGAGCACACAAAAGCAGCATTTATAGAAGCATTTCTGGCACTTGTACAGATTTTGCCTTACTAAAAATTTGATTGAAAGCAACACATACTGTGTGGAGACTAAAGACCTTAATGTATAGTTCCAGTCATCATTGACACTAATATTTTTGTGTCTTGCAAAACTGTCAGTGAATCAACGTTATATATCTGTGTGGACATAATGCTCATATTACTGGTGAGAAAACTCAGATTTGTGAAAAGTGCTGCCTCAGTGTTCTGGTCTGTGACAAAGTAATTGTCACTGTGCCTTGCTTCACAAGCAAGGGCTGTTTCATAACTACCTCTGACAACATAGTACAGTGTTACTAAGTGGACCATGATGATATTCAGATCCTTGCTAATACTATGTTTTGCAGTCTGGCTAAATAGACTGAAAATTCTCAGTCAATGAAAAATTCCTTCAGGTGTTTCAGTCCTGCTCCTTTCAGGACTGACAGCATGTCTTGGAGATGTTTTGCACCTGTGTTTCCAGTAATAAACTATTTATGGGTTTACACTGAGTATATGTAGAGTTTGGCTTCCTTAAGACACATTTTTCCTTAAAATTCAAGCAGAAATAGAACTTGTTTTGCTGTCTATTCATATTATGCCTGGTCCACAGATCAAATAGGCAGAGGCAAGAGGTAATTGTAATTGATCTCTGTTTACAGATGGTAGCTTTGCAACTAAAAGCATAAATTACTGGCAGGTTTGACCCTCAACCTGTACTGTGGTGCAAATATAACCACAGATTAATTTTTTTGTGTGTTTCATAGAACACACTTACTTGTCCAGAGAGAAAAGGAAGCATTAACCAGATGGTGAGTGGAGTGTGGGTAAGTAGCACCAGAAGCCCTCGACTGCACCAAGAGCCCCATATTGTGCTGTTTCACCCCCACTCTCACCTCCTCTGCATGTTGATCCTGAGTCTCAGCATAGGGCCCTTGGTTCTTGCCTGAGCTGCACTGGGGTTATTCCTGTTTTTGTATTGTGTGCTGCTCTTGCTGACATACTTACCAGACTTCATGGCCTGGCCATGAACTTGAGTCATTACCTTGCCATTGTATGCAGTCACTAGGCTGCTGACAGGTCAAGTTACTCTGCAGGGAGGTCACAATCCCTGCCTGTGTTGTGAGTGCGCTTCGCTTTCAGGTTGTTCTCTCTCATGGTGCGCCCGTGCCCTAGCTGCTCTGCGTCAAGTAGAGTCAATTACCTGACACTGATACTCTGGGTGTGCCTCTGGGAACTGGAGATCCACATTCACGTCCCTACTTCTAAACTTAAAAGCTAAAAAGTTGCTCCAGAAACCAAAGTGCCACTCTTTGTAAATTGATTTAAGTTAGCAGCAGTGCTCAAATTGCATGTGAAATTGAGATGCAAAGAATTCAAAAGAGAAAAGACAGGCTCAAATAATAATAGCTAAAAATAAATATTGTTGTGGTAGCAGTGACTTGTAAATCCTTGCATTTTCAAAGTTGCCTAAACCCGTCCTAAAACAAACTCTTATGAATAGAGTTGGTAAGTTAGAATAGCACTAGCATGTTCCTCACACATACATACTGTCGGCTTAATAAGGAAAATAATTAATAATGAAATATACTTAAAAAATGTTGTTACTGGCTTTTACTTAATTTTCAAACTCATCTATTGCTTTTTAAAAGTCATTTGTGGGGCTGTCTGCCAGGTCTGTCTTCCCTTTGAGTGAAAATATATTCTTCTCTAGTCCTAATTTTATTAGTATTTGAAAGTAGCCTACAACTCTGTTGTCCTAAACTGAATTTGAGTGTGCAGAAGACTATAAACCTCATCCCAACTGCTCAAAACCAGATCACATGTCAGAACTGTAATTAAATTAATCCTGATTTTTTTAAAGGAGAAGTTGGGCAAGATTTCATGCAAGTCAAGATAGTTCTGTTCATGTCACTCTTAGAACAAATCATATGTAAAAATATAAAACCATATTAAAAACATACCAAGTATCATTGCCAGTTTGATGATTGTGAATGTGCTTGTTTGTGCATCTGGGCCAAACTGCTGGGAAATACCTGGTACAATCGCAGAAGTGTTGCCTAAGTTTCTGATCTTTTTTCCATGTCAGGGTCCTTGTTTATTTTTTATTATTATTTTTATTGTTTGTTCTTCCAATTTTAATTTCTGTTGAATGCCTCCTCACCTCCTCAGGACTCTGTTGGATATGTGTGGGAATATGCACAAAGTTAGCTCTAAAATAATTTTAACCAGTAATTTTTAAACAGGTGAAATTAGCCTGTCCAATAAAATCTGAGTAGTTAGGAGTAACCATGCTGAAGATGGTAGCACAGTAAAAGCAAGGAGCAGGCTTATAACACCACTGGTTTCTAACTTGATATTCAATTCTGTTATTTTCATGGTAAATTCAGCCCCTGCCCGGCTTGTGGCCACCCGGTGGCGTCGCTCCCCGCAGCGCGTCGCCGGCGCGGTCAGCGGGCGGGACAGCGAGGGGACAGTCCCACTCTAGGGATACTGCACAGGAGGGGGCATCCTGCCCCTACGGACAGTACGGACTACACGAGCAGTAACAGGCTTTGGGGTAGGATTCCACTACGCCAAGCAACACGCGGCTGAAGTGTAAGCTAGTAAAGTGACTTCACAGCATTCTAGAGTGCCTGGACTACTGATGCACCTCGGAACGGCTTTTTGACTGCCCTGAAAACCCAGTGCAATACAGCTAAGATGTTTTGGCTAGCAGCTCCCTCGTCTAATAGTTAAAGTCAAATAAATTTAAATGAGAACATAATCATTTTTTTTTCATTGCTTCTCGATCATTTCTATACTTCCTAATTCAATTTGAAAGTTAAAGAACTTTAGATGGAGTAGTAGTATTTTGGATAATACATGGTTGAATTTTTAGACCCAAGAGGTACTGCTTACTGATTTAAGTTACATATGCATTAATTATAAATGGGAACTTGGACCAGTGTTGGCTGAATGCTGAGACCTAGATTTTTAACATTAAATACTAATAAATTCTCCTTTTCCTCCACCTTTATCTCCCTCCTGTTTTCCTAACAGAGCTGCACTATTTTGTTTTTCTTTGGCTACAGATGTCTGCTCCTACAAGGCAAAGTGTATTTACAATGTAAAAACATTTTTAATACAGTTTCTTTCTCAGAAGCATAAATAATTCTGCTAGCAACTTATAAATATACTCCATCTAGAACAAAAAGTGCTTCTGTTGAGAAATACCTAGAAATTATTACTTAACTGCATAGGATTATAATATTTTATTATGATAATACATGAAAAAATTAATTATGTGCAAACTGTTGTTTAACATCCTAACAGCCTTGACAGATTACAGAACAAAACTTCCCATCTGATTTTTATGTCAGTTCCCCAGTCTACTGAAAACTACATTAACATATATTTAGATGTTATAAGGTAATCAACACAGTTCTAAACACTCACATGACACAGTATTTAAACTTACAATGCATGTTTTAAATATTTAGTCCATGTAGTGTTAAAGGACCACTGTCAAACTCTTATGATTAAAATTTGGTAAGTCTTAACCAAAATAATCAGAAACCATTCTTTTACCTTAAGATCATTTAAATACTGTTTATCTAGTAGTGAATTTCTTGTAATACAAAAAATAATTTCATGACTCTCAAAAAACTACTTTCATTTGGATTATAGCAGCAGTTTACTAATAAAGTCCAGTTTGGGTTATGTGCATGTAAAGTTCATTTCTGAGCTAGGAAATTATCCCCTATATTTTGGTAAAATAAAAGGTCAATGTTTTGGTTAAGTACTTAGTGGACTTAAGCATAGCTTAATAGGGCATTTTGACAGTGATCTGGCCACTTAAGGATCTTAGCTGATAGAGATATTGAGCACAGATTTAAACACAAATTGTGGAGGATGGAGGTTATTCTTTCCTTTTGAACTGATGTTGCCTGTGAGTCTTCTCTTAAAAGCTCAAGCTTTACAATACAATAAAATTTGGCTACAGAGATTCTAATACTGGATCAAAAAAATAAACCGATAGTGGTATAACACAGAATGCCAATTCAAAGTGATCTTACTCTTCTAGTGAACATCTGCAAAACTTTAGCAACTTGACATCCATATTGGCAGGCTATGGATTTCATGGTGATTGCTTTAATGCACAGGGTTACCACCAGGGCTCCCACAGTCTTCACAAAAGCATTGTTTAAAAAGAATGATTATTACTGGTCTTACACCACTGTCAACTAATTTGCAGGAATTCAATTACTGTCAGGTAACCTGTGACACCATGGCATCCTCTGGATAACTGGCTTAAGCTTTAGTGATATGTGTACCTTCACCCTGCTTCCAAGGCTGGTTTTGTGTTTCTTTCTCTGCCAACTGAGGCCAAGATAAACACCGCTTCTGTTTTATGACATAAGTCTACCCACTGAACACTCCTCATGTCATACACTGATGTACATGGATTTCTCAAAAAATGAGACTGTGATCTGAGTGGTAACAGGTCTTTCAAGTGCTGCATCTCTGCACATGGCCTGCCCGCTCACAATTTTGCTTCAGCGTGGAGATAGGCACTTTTAAGAAGAACTAGGCAACAACCAACCAGTACAAAGAGATGCTTTTTAAATTTTGCAATAGGTTGATCTTTTTTCCACAAGAATTTGCGTCTATTTAGAAGGCTATCAACTTCTTCTTCCTCATGCCTTAGACAGAGCCCAAATATCTTGCTTCCTTACTACTGGCTATGATGGATGCAAAACCTTCTGCATAATGTGAAAGCCAAACAAGAAAAGTTAAACAGCACTAAAATCTGGGAGAAACATTTGCAGTCTTTTTAGGAACATACTTATGTCTATGTACAAAAATAAATTCAGACAGCATCCATTTAAAAAAGTTAAATATATACAAACTGTTAGAATAATTACATAAACTCTAACCAGCTTTTAAATATCACACATTCAATTTTCATAAGCAAATTACAATGCTATTACTCATTTCTCAATACAGTCAACATTTTTTTTGAAACAAACTCAATGCAACACACTTTGCATTTCAGAACAAACATGTGCAGCACATACTTCAGATGCAAACAGTAAACAATTTGGATTACATTCACTTAGTGATAAAAAGTGTACTGGGTGCTTAATGCAGCACCTTCACTATGGCAAGGTCATGTTAAAGCCTCAATCCTTCCCGTAACAGAGATGATTAACAACCAAGTTACAACATTGTCACCTGAAAATACCCTTAAGCATAAACAAACGCCTTAAGCTCACCACAGTCCACTTCTCTCACCTTCTCACCTTTCCAGAACAACAAACTCTCCAAATATTTTTACAAGCTGATCAGAAAAAAAAAAAAATAAAACAAAACACATCCAGCAAAAGCGCAATCCACGTTGTACAGAGTAATGTAACATATTAATTCACTAGTTCACATATTGTCTAATTCCTAACTCACATGCCTACAAGCAAAGCAGTTCCCTAGCAAATGGTGAGTCAAAGTGCTCCTGCTTGCTCCCTCTCTCCTGGTGCAGTGGTTCCTTGCAACACACCAGGAAATACGAAAGCCTCAACAGTCCATCTTCACCAAAAGCTTCTGTGATAAACAAAAGCTTTTATCTGTGACTTCCAGCTTGAAAGTTTGGTCTATAGAATTTCCACGTATTAGTATATTCTAAAGAAACTGCCAGATAAGTACTTTGCAAAGATAAAGCTTCAGGTGGTGAGAGGTGCAGCAGATACCATGACCACAGGTGGCAATGGCTGTAGAATTATCTGTTTCTGCTCAATGAGTCCTGAATAGGTGTTACTCCTGCTGTGACCTAATGGCACTGTTCCTAGCACACACTAGATCTTAGCAAGAGCTCTATTAGGTAACAACCTGAGCAGGAGGTTATGAATAATCAAAAGTCTGGCACTATATCAACAAGGTTTCAGGCATGAATGTAAAACCTCTCATTTTAGTATATATCCATCTGCCAGAGTTGTAACAAAAATAAAACAATGTATTTCAATTGCAATACATGTAAAAACATGCTCTGAAAAAGTAGAAAGAAAACTTATAGCTTTGACTAAAGCTACTAGCTTACAGAGCTTTATAAAAACATGAATAAAGCAGGAAATCAGGGAGAATTTTTTAAGCTCAGTTGTATCAATTTGCCATCTTTTTGCTAACACACACTGCTTATGCTTGTTATTGATGTTTTCACAACCCATTTGGTTTTAGAGCTGGTGACAGGTCACACAAAATTGACTGTCACTGAGAAGTGATTCTTGAATTTGCAACACGAAGTGCTACGCTTGCAATGGATCTCATAGCACAGGTAGAAATCTTGTGACAAACTCCAGCTTGGGAAATGTAGTTGGAAGCTAACCAATACAGCCTTTCTGCTCCAAATATGTTGAAGTGCCCAGGTAGTACCATCTCCACAAGACCTCTGTCTACTAACTCCATCAGGCGCTGGCAGCTTGCAATGTAGTCACTAATTCTGCTGTAGGGAAGCCAATCGATCATAGATCCATCATACACCACATCTCCGCTGAACAAGATCTTCCTGTCCTTGTCATGTAAGCAAATACTGCCTCGTGAATGACCAGGCATGTGCATGACAGTGAGCTGTCGATCTCCGAGGTTGATCACATCCCCTGCACACAGATTTGTTACAGGAAATTTTATGCATTTGCCATGTTTCTTAAATGACATAAAGAGAACTACCTACTCATATGCAGAGTTTATACATACCACAAATCGCAACAATGGGAGAGGGGCATTTATTTTCTTCATGAGTTCCAAAGAGGTGTTTGAAATATAAGCTTAGCAAAAGGTATTTTCCAGTGACACTAACAGTTAACACATGCTTGGGATGTATTAATGGAATATATTCACATTCTAAAAAATTGCAGAATGTGAAAAGCAATGGAGTAAAATATAATGGGAAACAAATTCTCCTTTGACAGTTTGCAAAGAATGTATTTCACAATTTATTATAATTTTACCCTTATTTAACTCTTCTAGAATTGCACTGCTGTTACTCCTAAAAGGCAAAAGGCTAAAACATAAATTGCTGGAGGAGAATCAACACAGGCCTCCAGGAACTTTCTTCATCTCATTCATTAAGTCATAAAAATAGAACTTTCTTACCATTACATCATTTTTTGGACAGTTTAAATGTGAATGCCTTTTAATGGTACCAGCCACTGAACTGATACTTATGTCTCATGTCTCAGTCAACATCTTAGAAACTCTGATGCTACTCTGGCAGCCAGTGTATTTGCTCTTTTACAGAAGTATTTTTAAAAATAATCCTCCCTACTTTTTGAGGAAAAAAAACCGACTTAAAATTCTGTTGATTTACTATAGTTAAATGTCACTATAGTTATTTAACTATTACTATAGTTAAATGTCATCCAATCTTTACTGAAGCCTTCGGTAAGTTCAGTTCTGCTTTTCCAAGCACCTATGTGGGATGGCTTATAAAGCCAAAAAGAGATTAAGTACCGTGCCTAAGGTGTCCTTGGTCTGACACCCACGCTTAAACACCTGCTGAACAGTATTGTACAGTTTAGGTGTTTTGTTACCAAAAGCCCTAGTCATTGTCTCCCATTAGAGACTAAATTATCTTTATGGGCAACAAGCCACTTCTCTAAATGCTACATCAGTAAGAAGGGATTTTTTACATTTTACGTAAGTAAGGTAAAATTCGGTAAATGTATTTATGTAAAATTCACATAAATTCTGTAAAACAAAAACTGTATTCTCAGTACATATTTCAGGAATTGTTAACTGCATTTTCCATGTCTTGACAGCTTATAGATAATAAAGATCACCAGATGCCAGAACATGCCCGGCTGACATACCGTTTGAAGGCTAAGGCTAAACCTGAGATATACTCAATTAGTCACTTAAATCATTGCTCAGTGATTCTCATTCTAGATGGAAAACACCTCGGCCGCCAAAACTTTCAAAACAGTAGAAACGGTTTAACCGTTTAACGCGTCATTTTTGTCCCCTGCTGACTACGGGTGGTTTCTAGGTTCACAAGGAGTGACAAAATGAATCGCTTTAATTATTTTATACGAGGAGATGGTAAACCAAGAGGCGCTCAGCGGCAAAAAAGCTGGTCCATAATACCAAGAGCATTGTATCCCCGCACCCCCCCGCAGCCGGCGGGGCCGGCTCCCTTACCCTCGTGCAGCAGGCGACTGGGCCGGACAGGCGGGACGCGGAACTGCCGTGAGCTCCAGCCGGGCCGAGGCGGCCGCGCCACCTCCCGGTCCGACAACCACGTCACGGCCTCGTAGTTGTCGCCTTGGAGCAGCGCCGCCGCCTCGGCGCTGTGCACCGCCACCTCCTCGAAGTGCTGCAGCCCACCCGAGTGGTCAAAATGGACGTGGGTGGCCACGGCCAGCAGTGGCCGCGGCCCGGCGCCCTCGGCCGGCGCCAGCAGCCCG
>WBNO01026363.1:0-13866 GCA_013400575.1 Peucedramus taeniatus | reverse complement strand
ATCATGGGGATTCTGTTTGAGCTATGGCTCAGCAAGCTTGACTTTGGCCTGTTCCTCCTAAAAGAATCTGAGACATGTAATAACTGTTCAATAATTTTGGTGTGTTTATGTTTTGATACCGTAAAAGAAAACAGATGGGTCTGAAGGGGAATATCTACATCATGCAATAACATGACCCTTAACTTCAAGCTTCCAGGTGATGGAGTCAAATCTCAAGGGATCCATAGGACATTTGGTCCCTAGAATTTTGAACCACGTCATGTGTAAGACAAAGAGCACTGGTTTTAAGCACTGATACTTGATGTGCTGCATTTTTTTTGTTGATTGGGCTTTGTGAAAGTGCCAGGTTTTCATCATTACATAGTTAAATCTTGTTACAAATCATAACTCAAAGATTCCTCTTAGTAAAAGTGCCACAGCAGAAATTTACATTGCTGCTTGCACAGTGATCTATCTTTATTTTCTTTGAAGAGGCTGTAAGGGGACCTGTATGGATTGCAAAACTGGCAATTTTATGAAATGAAAGACTTTTTTCCACAGGTATTTATCTTTAAAAAGTGAAAAGCTAAATTATTTTAGGCTTGGTTTTATTCTGGCTTCAGATTTTTCACAGTCTTATTCCCATTCTTTATCCACATTAAGTAAAGATGGTCTTAAATTAGCATATGTATCATGAGCCCTTTAAGAAAACTCACCATTACCTGCCTACTCCCTGAGAAGCTTGCCAGTTAGTCTTCTATGCTTAATGACATCACTTCCGTTTTGGAGGTAAATGTTTTGAAGAGGAAGAACTTGAAAAACCCAAAAACATTAGTAAAGCCCAGTAACTATTGTTCAGCAAACTAATTCATGTCTTATGTACATTTCACATTCTGTAATGGGTTAGCTGCTGAGTTTCTTACTTTAGAGAGTGAAACAGATGGGATATTGCTATTTTAAGAAAGAAATATTTTTGCTAGTGCCCAGTTTGCATTCAGGAGAAAGGAGTAGAAGAATTCTTGTCCTTGTCTTGAAAATTTGACTTGTAAATGGGAAGTTTTGACCAGATAATTGAGAGACTGATGCACACTGGAGCACTGACTGCTAGGGCATCTTCACATAAGCCCTGTTGGAAAAGACAGCATTTTCCTTCCCTGTTGTGTCAGGAAATTTAAAAGGAACTGGTAAGTGCATGGGTTAAGAGTCTGCTGGAATTAATCAAGGTGTTATAGCATTATGCCTTTTCAGAGCCACTAAGAACTGGAATTTTTGCATTAGCACTTTGTGTACTGCACAGAGTCAAGTTAGAGCATCCTGTGGTGCTAAGCAAAAAATCCTGCTGAGAGTATGTATAGCAACATCTGTCATTGCCAAGCCCAGGATGGATGTTGCGATATGGCACTAGTAAGCAGAGCAACAAGCAATAGTTGGTAAAAGATACTGGGCCATAAAACATGGCTAAGAGTGGGCAACATATGTAGTGTTATTGAAATAGTGACATGTTGCATGAGCAGTGTAATTGCTGTAAATATACAACTGAACATTATAAGGTGATTTCCTCTTCGGGCATATTAATGCTTTCATAATTTGCCTGGCTTGTTACATATTTCATATGAGTATTAAGTATCTGCTTTTGAAACAAAGCCTTCTATGACTTGACTGGACTCAGCAGATTTGCTGTATTTGAAACTGATCAGTTAGATCGGTTGGGGGGGTAAATTGATTCTTCTTGCTGTAGAGCAGCCTGTGGCTCAGTCATCATTCCTTTTTGTCTCATTCAAAGAATACTGTCATATTAGCAGAGAAATGTATGTGCTAGCAGCTGACACAAGGAAAAGAAACCATTCATGGCTATCATTCCAAAATAAGTAACTCATATATGTAACTCATTTAGCATCATATATCATACAAAGTTAAAATTTGGATGCAGTGTTCTTTCCTATAAAATACTTATTAAAACTGCCATTGCTGATACTGTCTGCCATTTATGATCTTTTGCATGATTCTTAATACAGTTTTTTCATTTATTCATTTTCTTTATCACTGTTCTGTTAACCAAATGTCAAAAAAAAAGTAACTGTTACCTAAAGCCACAGAAGCAAACTGCAGGGATGAGTCTACAAATGCGTGTGATGTGATTACAGAATAATATTGCTTTTAGTGACTGTCTTGGTTTGAAAGACAGGTACCTGCCAGCAAAAGCTGGAATCTCCCTTTGAATAGAGAATGTAAACCCCCTCCCTCAGATGATTATAATTTTGCAATTGGAGGCTCTCAGGCAAAGATTTGGGAGTGGGAATAACAGTTCTTTCCTAGGAATATNAGAGAAAACAAGCAGGGTCCCCTGGTACTCCAGTCCTTTCGGAGCGGTGTCCTCAGACCAAAACTGCCTGCTCACTGCTGTTCCACCCGGAGAAACCTGCTGCCTCCTTTGTTTAAGTCAAGTATCCATCAAGTACCTAGCCATTAGTTACCTAGCAAACCATCAGGAAAAAATTCCACAAACACAAAAGAAACAGATCCAACCCCCAACAGTGACCAGCTGTTCTTAGCTCCAACAATGTATGAAGCATTCAAACTTTTAATTGACTTACCTTACAGTGAAAAACCAGTTGAAGCTCATGCTAGAGCATGAGCAAGATGCAAACATTTTGTGCTTCATACTTTTGTACTCCTACCTATGTCCTTCAAAATAAATTTGTCCCCTGCAGCGAATGCAGCTCTGCAGATCCTTTCTTGGACGACTAGGTTTGCAGAACCACAGGGCTTGTGCATCCCAGAGCAAACCAACCTGTGATGTCCCTTGGAATTGCTACATTCAGCCCATCACCAGTGGTACTCAGCTCCTCTGCTAGTTTAGATGCTAATGCATCTGAGATTTTTGGTGGACTGTGGATCACCCTAAGAAGAAGTTGCGGGTAGGCTTGCTAAGTAATTATTTTGTCTTGAGCAAGGTTTATTTTGAGCAAGAAGGAAAACAGAATAACAAACTGCTATGAAACAAAAGTCACCTCACTTACATGTTTGCAGGAGGGGATCCTGTTGGATCACACAGTGTCATTAAGGGACTCATGATGTCTTCAAATTACTCCTAGTTATCATCTCAGGAAAGAAGGAAATAATAGAAACATAAAGCTATCAGTTGCCTTGTTGTGTGATTTTCCATTTAATTTTTGTGGACCTCATCTATTTTTCATGATAAACCATTATTTCTGTATTACCTCTTATATGTGATCACAACTACATAATGCAACTACACAGTCAGGTTAAAATAGCAGTTACCATGAGGTAGATTTGTAAGAATGACCATTAGCTCTTTGGCTACTGGGAATTTCGGTGACCTGGAAACTTTGAATGTAAGAAACCGCATGAGTCATGTCTTTCCACCAGCAGAGATTAGAGAGTGAGCTCAGCTGTGAGCTGCTTGCAGTGAGACTCGTGCCTATAGATGCTCCAAAAATCCTCCTTGGAGCTTGGGGCTATGTAAAGTTTTTTTCTGTTAATGAAATTAATTCCTTATTGATACTTCCTAAAATAGCCATTAGTTTTTACTTTAAATACCTGGGGGTTTTAATCCAAATGCTTACAAGTTCTTTCACTGCCCGTGTAATAGCCAATATACATTTCACAGCAGTGTATTACAGGAGTTTCCCATATTCAAAGTGTGTTATTTTCTCCTTCATTTACTCATTGTTCTGCATTGAAATGAAGTTATTTCACATTTTGCAAAAGCCTCATCTGTTTGGACCAGTTCTGTACTCCCAGGCAGTAGCTGCAGGTCAACAGAGGTATCTGGTGGACAAATGCACAAGTGATCTTCAAGGGCAGCATAACACTCTCTGCAAGGTCAACACAAGCTGTACCGGATCAGCACCAGTAAGCACCATCCCCCCTCAGTTTTGCCTGAACCATTTTGACATTGACTAAACTGATTGTCCTTAACTTGTCCCTTCATCTTGCATGCTTCAAATATTCTCCTAATGCAGTTTTCTGTGTGTAATTTGTTTTCTTCAACCACAATAAGACTAAGAAAATCAATTTTATCATGTGATGTTATGTGACTGCAGGTCAGTTGCAGAGATGGAGATTTCAGGCATGGAGTTTGAAGTCAGACACATGAGATGATGAAGTGAGGTAAAGGTGCTGAGAGTATAGGTGCAGTAGATTGTCACCTTCTCAGTGACTCACAGCCAAGGGAGAATGAAGCATTGGCAGTTTTGTCTTTGCCTGAAGAGACCGAGTCTTCCATAAGGCAGCTCTTACTTAGTTTGGAGAGGCATGAAAGTCATGTGCCACTGTGCCTCTTCTTCCCTCCATGTCTGCTCACCTGTCCCTGCTGTATCCAGACCGTCTGCTGTCCCTCAGGTCTGCCTCCTAACCTCACTTTGCATCCAGTTCCCTGCTTTTCAAGGTCTTTTCTTCTCTTGCAGAGGTGTTCCTTTCATCTTCCTTGGTGTTCCTGTGCCACTTCTCTTTGGTCTTTTTACATATGTCTTGATTCACTCATCCATCTGCCCCCCAGGGACTAGTTCTCCTCTCGTATTTACATTAGGCTGCTTTTTTCCTTCTCCCTCTTTTCTGCCTGCATTTTGGAGCCCAGGACAGAGTGCTGTCTGCACTTAGTTCCTGTGCCTGATGCCACATTAGACTGCAAAATCTGGGAGCAGCAGTGGCAAAAAGTCTGGCTTAGCCCTGTTGACTCTGGGCAAACAGCATCTTCAGAGGAATCTTTGGCCACTTAGACTTCCAGATTCTGGGGACATTGTGCTGAGCATATGCAAAGGAGTTTTTACAAAGTCTTGTGTCTAGGCAAAAAACTGGCTGTGTTTTCATGGGAACTGCAAAAGGACACGGGGGACCTTACCTTCCAAATTTCAAACTGTGAAGAATAGAGACAGAGGAGCTGCTCCGCAAAATTCTTTTAAGACCTTTTTTTGATTTTCCTGTTTGTTTCATTTTTTATTCCTCCCAGCAGGGACAAAATATGTTTTCCCTCAATCTTATTTCCTGAAGTGACTAAATCCTCTCACTTGAAACTTAAAAAAATAATAATAATCAGCCTAAGGCAGAGACAGAGCATGGGAATTTTCATCCCAAATACTTAGCTTGGCAAAGTTTATAAATAACTGAAAACAAGCTCTTATAAAAGGAGCTATTGAGATCCGAAACTACAGAGGACTTACTTGCGTTATACACAAAAGTCAGATAATAATTCCTCTGTGATCCATTTGGGATATGAAACTCAATTTAAAAGAATCTTTTTGTATTTCAGAAATCCACCTTAAGTAATGGATCTCATAAGGAAACATTTGATTTCAGCACTTCTCAGGCCATACACCAAAGCTGTTGCAACTAGTTGATTTGTTAAGTATGTCACAGATTTATTTTATCCGTTTTGTTGTGGGATTTTGTGGGCTTTTTACTGAATCTCTTTTGTTGTGAAACATAATTTAACTACTTACATGCACTTTAGAAGTACAGCCCAGTCAGTATTGTGCAAGTTGAGCTGTAGGATTCCTTCAATGCACATCCTTAGTATCTCCTGGGCAGAAAATATGAAAATTATAGATGAGATTATTCTTAATTTAGACCAATAACAAACTTGTTTCACACCAGCATCCATGCTTACAGGAAAAATCCTCATGCTTCCACCTATTGTCATGGTAGTAGATGGGATGCATTTCTACCACAAGTGGATTTACATGCCCCATTTCTCTTCCTGTGAGAGAGCAGGAGCACCTTGTCAGTGTGCAGCATCGGGCAGGATGTCCTTCACGCCAAGGCTCTGTGAAGGTTTCTGCAGATGCAGAAGGCATGACCTCAGTGAGCAGGCTTCACTGCTCCTCTTGCAGCTGCAGAGGAGCTGTTGTTGCAGTCTGGTTTTGCTGAAGACATTTTGGCATGGAAGCAGGTTTGCCTTGGGGTGTGAGTTCTTTGCAATATAAAACAGTAAAGCTTCTTGACCACACCCATTCCTCCTAGACCCTTCCTACCCATTTTCCCATTGCAGATGCCAAGATGCACAGACCTCAGCATGGCATGAAGTTTCCTGAGCTGCCTGGCTGCTGCTTTCCTCAGCTTCAGAAAGGAGAGCAAATCCTACATTTACAGGGTCCTGTCCCTTCAGCAGTCCTTCCTCAGAGGGAGTCTTGCAGGCTTTCATTGTGTGTCTGAATGCAGATCTGGAAAAGCAATTCTGAAACCCATGAGAATTTGGAATATTTGCACTGTAAAACTTCATTTGGTTCCTGTGGAAAGTAACAATCATGCAGAGAAACTGATGTGAAGTGTTTGTCATTCTGGAACTGTAAAACATGATAAAACAGATGGGAATGTTGTTGACTTCAAGGTCTTTGCTTTTTAGTTACTCATAGACTCTTCACTTTTCACAACAGAGTGAAAAAAAAGTTTTCTTATTTTAATATTGTGGTTGTAATGTTTCCTTTATCCTCAGACTAACAGGAAATGTTCCAGGCACAGCACAAGTTTTCCTCAAGTGTTTCCATTTGAGCTCCTCTCTAACTTCCCTCTACAGGAGATGGTTTTCATATTATCTCATTGCAGGATTTTATGAGCAGTGACTGTGAAACTTCAGGTGTTTATGCATTTGTGGATATTGATATTGGTCTTATTTAGACAAATTTCAGCTTCTACCTTAATCCTTGTTTTTACGTTGAAGTCTTTTCCCTAATGTGTTGACAGTTTGCTTTAAAATTGCTTGAAAAAATTCAACCTATGGTGAAATAAAATTAAAAATCAAATTAAACTGAAATTGAGCAATAAGTATTAAGAAATATGCATGGGCCATCAACAAAAGAACTTCCCAAATGTATTGAACTTATTTTCTTCATGCTTTTTTTAATGTAATATTTGTAGGCCAGCTGTGGCAATAACTAATAATTTTAATGCAAGATGATATAACTCAAATTCATTGATTCTTCAGAGAGAAACTACCTTGACAACTTCTTTTTATTTTGTTCTAATTTTATGAAAAAACAAAACTGAGGTTCTTGATGTAAGAAAAAGAAAATAATTTGAACCACCAAATTTTGAATCTCATTTAAATATTTCGTCTCTCTTACACTTCCATACATACTTTCCTGGCAGTTTCTGTTTCTATTCCCAGTTTCCAAGGTTTAACCATCTTTCTGGATAGAAGAAACTGTAGTTTTCTTAGAACTATTAAATGTATGGCAAAAAATCTCTACGATGACACAGGAGATTTTTCTTGATTTTTCCACAGTCTGTCTCAGCAGCACTGGGTTCTGCTGGAAGACTCCACATGGAAAGATCAGTTATTAGATCAGAATTTTATTTTGAAGTGAAAATTGCATTTGCAAATACAAGGAGGTCATTAAGCTTCATTGTTTTCTGTCTTTGGATGTTTGGGGGTTTATTTTCCCTCTGGCTGGTGGATAAATCATAAATTGTTTGTTCAACATTGAAGTGACTGTGTCAGCTTGAAGATGCAGCTTTGGAGCTTGATGTTACCTATTGTATTATTTTTTTAAAGGGTAATAGTGGAGTCCCTGTTTTGAAAAAAATATGGTCTCCCAAATGAAACTTACTTAGTTAGTGTAGCATTTAAATTGAATGGTTAGAAACCTTACCACTCAGTAATTGGATGCTTAAAACTGGATTAGCAGAAAAACTCTGATTTTTGAGTTGTTTTGTGTCCTGTGTAAAGCAGAACATGATTTGCAGTTTCTCCAGGAGAAACCCCTATCTGTTCTCATCCCACTGACTACTGGGTCTCAGAGCTTTCTCCAGCCAGATCTCAGCAATGGGGTCACCAGTCACACAAGCAAACCCATAGTAAGTATAGGCAGCTCTAAAGGATTTATTTGGTTGGGGTGGTTTCTTTTCTTTAATATGAACTTAATATTTCCCTTCATGTTCATCCCAGATTTTTGAGTTGTTCCTCCTACTGTTGGCAGACCCACCTCCCACACTGATGTTCATGTCTGACTCCCATAGACAGGGATGTCAGGAGAGCTGTTGGCAGAGGTCAGCACATGCCAGCACACAACATGCCTTCTGTTGGGGGTTGGATCTGTTTCTTTTGTGTTTGTGGAATNTCTGGACTGCTTTCACCACCCTGATTCCCAGCGTGTCAGGTCACATCCCTGACTCTGTCAGGGCATTTTCTGAGGTTTTGTTGTTTCTTTGTTTTTTGCTTGTCTCTTAGTGCTATTACATTTGTATTTGTCTTTGCTTTGTCTAATATTCCTAGGAAAGAACTGTTATTCCCACTCCCAAATCTTTGCCTGAGAGCCTCCAATTGCAAAATTATAATCATCTGAGGGAGGGGGTTTACATTCTCTATTCAAAGGGAGATTCCAGCTTTTGCTGGCAGGTACCTGTCTTTCAAACCAAGACACCTTCTCATCTTATCTGCTGTGCGGTTGCCTTCGGCTTCGCTCTACCTGCGCCTCACTTCACTGCCTCCCCCCTCCTGATACCTGTCTTGAACTCTTTGCTGCATGACTGGCTTGCTGCCCTGAGCATCACCCGTGACTGATTTTGGGTGGTGCTGTTCAGATGAGGTAGGAAGCAAGGCACAGGCACTGTGCATTTCCAGGCAGAGCTGCCATCTGCTGTAATAAGGAGGAGGGTTAAGCAGGGAGTGAAATGCAGCTTTATGATCATTAATCTCAAACAGTCCCTCTAAAGACATCTCTGAGGTTAAGTCACAGGAAGTGTGATATTATTAAGCTTACTTAAATTTAGTGTAATTCACATCTGCAAAGCCTTTTTTGAGTTAGCATTTAGTCTTAAATTGCCAGTTTCCATGATATAGGGACTTCATAGTATCCCACATTAAGTCTTGATGTGTTATGAATTAGAGTGCAGAAGCCTAAAATCCAGGTGGCATGCAAAAATCCCTCAAGTTTCTGAGTAGTTCTGAGGCAAATACTCTATTAATTTAGTTTGCAACACTAAGCAGGAATGGTACTCCTACAAAGAATTATTTCCTCCTTTATTTGCTCTGACAGCATAGATGTGGCAATGGGGCCACTAGAGATCTGTTTTGCAAAGCCATGTTTATGAGCTGTGTTGTTTGCCCAGTGCAGCTGATCCTTGCTACACACTTCACCTCATCAGGCTGTACTAAGTGCAGACCCGTATTGATTACCACGACTTGTGGGAGAGAAAATCTTTGCACTTCAAATTTGGTATAAATTATAAATAGCATCTCCAAAGGCTATGAGTTAAACAAGTAGCACTCTTCGGAGACAACCATATGTAAAGCTGTTGCTGTTGAGGTTATTAATTTTATGATTGCAGCACAAGTGTACTTGACCCACAACAATGATCATTGTATGTAAAATCCCACGATCTGGGTTCAGTCACCTGCCTTCTTCAAGAATGTTTATTAACATTAACTCAGCAAAGATTATGCTAATAAAAGAAAGTTAACCCTCACTATATGGGTGTAAATTCACTGGTGAAACAGCACCATCTTCTCACCATTTTTCTCACTAGTAAAGCTATGCAGACATCTGGAAGTGGGTCATACAAGTCCTAGATGCACAGGATGGGGGGATGTAATATGTGTACATATATAGACAGCAGTTGCTGTAATGCAAACAAGAAAATTTTATATGATATGGGTTAGTCATAAATTACTTACTGCAAGTGCGCAGGGGTTATTCACACCTCAAATCTGCAACTTTTTTTTTCCAGAATTTTTTTTATGCTTACTTGACCTAACTAAAATTTTATCAAACTGAAAGGAATTTGTTATTTACTCCCCAGACATGATTTTTAACTCAATTTGTTACTTGTTGTTTGTGTTCTGGTGGCCCAGTTTCATCTCTCATGGCATTTTACAAACTCAAAGATGTTTCCTTTCCATTAAGTCATTAAGAAAATGCCCTAAATTTCCCATGAAACCATTATTCTCACCTAGGAGATAAAGATCTCATTTCTCTGATCCTGCAGAGTAGGGCAGCGGCATTTTCACAGATTTGTTCTCTTTTTCTGCCCTCACCACTACATCTGTAGGGGCATCCTCTGTTCAGCTTTTTAAAATACTTGAAAAATACTTGTCTGACTTGCCAGTCAGACCTGGGACTTTCTTTTGCTCTTAAGACACAGGAAAACATGAAGAAGGAAGATGTGTTTGATGCCAGCAGATGGAAGACAAAAGTGTTTGTGAGGAGAAATTAGATGGGTGCATTAACAGTGAGGCAGAGGAGGTCTTCCTGAAATGGCTGAAGCAAAGTCAGAAAAAGGCAGAAACTGGTGGGCCATGAGAACAGGACAGCTGGGATTAGTGTGTGGATGAGATGGAGCAAGATCAAGGCCAAGCACTGAGCATGAGTTCAAGGAAAGCTGCCAGGTGAGCAAATTATAGAAGAGGAATTCCGAATTGGATTTCCTGGAGAAATAGGTGTTCTGGAGAAACAGGTGTCCCAGGTGGATGAAAAACAGGCAAGGAGTAGGAAGAGATTCATGTGAAATGAAGCCTTAAGAAGGAGATTAGCGGGCATTCCTGCTCCTGCAGCTTGGACACCTACTTAGCATTATGGGACAGGGGGAGAGGGAGACATGGAAACACTCTATCTGCCTGAGACCCTTGGGAGTATTTTCACTGCCAAGCCTGATGTGTTTCTGAGCATGAAGTGATATCTTTATAAGGTACGAACTTTAGGGTCAGGAGTTGAGGTCTTTGTGGAGCTTAAACACCTCAGGCTGTGGTGAGTGACTGAACTGGGATTTTCAGGCTCACTTGGATTTAGGCTCTTCAGTTTCACCTCTCTTGATGTAAGGAGGTGAATCGTTTGTGGCAGGTGGTGGATCCTGAAGTAGATGTCCAGCAAAAGCAGGAAAGCAGGTCATCAGCCCCATCTTAGCCCACCATTTGCTAACCCCATTTCCACCATCCTGCAGGAGCAGCCATCAGAAGGGGAGGACCAGGTGCAGATGAAGTTACAGGACCAAAGCTGGCACTGTAGAGGTGGCACTTTGATTCTTGAGATTTTTTTGTCTTACCTGTCACAGGATTAGCCTCTGAAGACAAATCAATGGGAAGTGCCTTATCTGTGACTGCTCCAGGACTAGGGAGAAGATGAATGGTGCCAATGGCACATTGGAGGAGTTTAGTTGTGCTGAGTCAGTTTAGGTTAGTTTAGCTTAGCTTAGTTTAGCTTAGCTTAGCTTAGTTTAGGTTGAGCTAGTTGGGTTGGGTTGGAGCCAGCCAGAGGCAGTAGTCCCAAGATGAAGCAGATGGGCTAGTGAATACCATTGCACCTATGAAAGTACTCTGGACTTGGGTTGACTGTAGTCTTTTGTCTACACAGGTACAACAGGACACTATAATCCAAGTAAAAAATTCAGGAGGAAAAAATGCTTTTGAACTATTTCTTATGTAGAAGATTTTAAACATTTTCTGCTGTGGGAAGGGAGAGTTAGTATATTCATTAAAGGCTTGCAAGGTATGAATTCAGGTTCTCACTAAAATCATAAAAACACACTGGGTATTTAATGTGTTTCATGCCCTATGAACATTGCAGCTTGTTCCTTAGACACAGGCTCATTCCTGTCCCTCAAAAGACCTTCTTTACTTCCACAGCTGCTTCTGTCATCCACACCAGTCTTCAAGCTCTGCTTCTGGTGTGAAAAGAGAAAATGATATTCTGCTGCTTTATTTTAAAATTGCTTTAGTGCAATTTGTTCTTGTGTTCAAAACTTCACAAACTGGCAAGTAGTATGTGCTTATCCTGCTAGTTATTAAGTGCCTTTTTATATCTTTAGTGGATGGGGTGTCTGTACTGTCATGTAACATGTTGCTTTAAAGCTCTGCTGCCTTTCCTAGCTGCACTTTGGTGCCGGCATTGCCATTTCCGTAGTGTTGCACCGGCTGCTGTGTTTTTGGAAAGTGCAAAACTGTGCTGGTTTATGCATATGCTGCTGGTACATCCAGGTGTTTGATGGCATAATTACTATTTAGAAACAAATAATTGTAAAATATCATTACAAAGAGGAGCTATTTTCTAAGCAGCTGGTTGTTTCCCTTGCCCTGGTATCACTGATGAATTTCTTGCATTAGTATTGTTCTCACAAGATAGCAAGAGTGTGTACTCTTCGAGTCTCTGCCCCATAGGCTACTGCTGTGGGATTTTGGAATAAATGCAGATTTAAAAATCAGCCCTTGAGTATTTCAGATTAAAATAACTTGCAGGAATTGCTGCAGAATGTTTAAAATTAATTTAAATATAATGTATAAAACCTGTATGTTTGTTAGTAATCAGTGGCATTGCTGCATGAACAGAGCTCCTGCTGTGGGCTCAGCAGAGCTCAGGTGCATTCCCATTCTTGGCGTAGCCACTCGATTTACAAAAGCACAGTAATGACAACTTCTCCTTACAAAACTCTGTTGGATGTGTCTTTACAAAGCAGTGAGGAGAAGGGGATATAACTGGTGGCTTGCATCAATGCTGCAGCATGTTAAGATCTGTCAGGTAAATTAGTATTTTTCAGGTTTATAACCTGTGGAAGCTATGAGGCTTGAACAGTTGGTTTTCAGTGGTCTCACCCAAGAAGTTTTGTGGTTGTGAGCTCTCTAATGAAATGTTGAGTTCTGAGCAGGTCAAGACTTCCTTTGTTTAAAAGCCAGTTTTCCTTTCTCCTAGTTGAGAAAATAATTGTTTTCAATGCTATCTACTTTATATGTGCTCTTGCTTGCAACTTAATTTTTTTTTCCTAATTCATTATAGAAAAAATTAATGTGCATTTAAAAAATTATCTCACTAGTGCATATTATTCAAATGCTTCAGAGCTACTGTGAAGTACCTTGCTAATACAATCCATTTTAGATGTTGCTTAAGTAAAGTCAGTGAAGTCACAGAAGAGACAGGGCTGGATAGAAAGAAACTCGGGAAGTTACTTAATTTGTCCATATTGTCCAGGGTGAGGTCAGCTATGCCCGTCATATTCCTAAGACATGGTTGTCTAACCTGTTCTTAATTTCCATTTGTGAGATCCTGCACCTTCCATAGGTATGTTCTTAGCCCAAAATATCTTTGTAAGATGTAACTTGAGTATCCCACCTCACATTTGTCAGGTAAAGAATTTTTATACTTGTCTTTACATATGGTAAGGATGAAGTTACAGATATGAATAGACAGATGGAGGGATAGATAGATGATAGACAGAAGTGTTGTTGATACACATACTATATAGATGGAGATATATAAATGAAGATTGTATAGAGAGGGATAAAAACAGCAGTAGAGAGGTGAACACATATGTCAATACAAATATAACTTCAAACCCTACCTGCTTCTCTCTGCATGGTACACCATTTAAACATGAGTTTTAAAATCTACAGTTGCATGATATTGCATACTTCTTTACTGGATCTCTTCTTCAAGGAAATGGCTTGCTCTCCAGCAAAAAATTGTTGCATTGGAAATTGCTGCCTCTGAAAATGTTGTTCGGACAACATTTTTACCTTTTTTGATACATAATCCAAAAAAAATTGCTTGATTCTGGTGAACCAGAAAATGATCTAACTTGTGGTAACCTGTGCTCGGGAGAGAACAACCTCACAAGTTTCACTTATTTGGCCAGTTCACATGTAGAGGAACAAACCAATGACCTGTACTCGTGGGACTGCCCTTAATATTAAATTAAGAGTAGTGGGAAATAATGATGGTCATGTTAGATTCCTATCTCTTTCCTACTTTGTAGACCTTCCTTGCAATGAGCTTTTGTGTGATTCTTTGCATCTTGTTGCTCAGAAAGCAAGAGGAATTTACTTTTTTTTTTTTTTTTACTTTTTTTAACCACTTGCTTCTTGTGGGAAGTTGGTGTGTTGTAAACAAGGAGTGGAAGAAAAGCCAGTTGCAAGTATGGGAGTTTGTCTTGGTTTGAAAGACA
>WBNO01026362.1:9454-62719 GCA_013400575.1 Peucedramus taeniatus | reverse complement strand
CAGAACAAACCAAAGAAAAATATTGCTTAATGGTGGCATTGATTCTCTGACATTCATAAATTGCATATAAAATGTTATTGTATAAGATCTGAAGGTAAAATATTCTTATCCAGTTAGATACAAGGGGTTTAAAATAAAAAAAGCTCTTTATATAGGGATTAAGAAAACTATCAGATAACAGACAATAAGAATACACTGGTTCTAAGTTCTGTGATCTTGTGTCACCTGACTAACACCAATGGATTCCATGTTCTGCAGTGCAGTAAATCAGTGCAAAACTCATCCCACACTCTCCAAAAATGCAGTGGATTGCTGGCACTGCTAAATCCTCCTAAAGAAAAAAAAATCTCTGAAAGTGAGCAAAAGAAAAATGAAAGAAAGGAACACACTAAGTGCAGTGTTGTAAATGTCCTTCTTTAATCAAAGTCACTTACCTCAATATTTTATTTTTCACAGGAGTAATGCAAAACCACATTACATAGGAGGGAGATTTGGTCTGTACTGCCAAAAAACCCAGCCTCAGACTGGTTCCCAGCCTTGGCTCACGGGCCAAGTGCTACAATCTGGTTCTCTGTCAATGGGCTTGAACTTTTTTCTTCCCTGGAAAAGAGTGGCTGCATCCCCACTGAATGCAGGCTTTGGGCTGTGAGCTTCCCTGAACCACCCCAAGGATAGCTGGTCGGAGCCAAAAGTGTGCCAGGGAGAGACTTGCATGAAGCACACCTTTAGAGGTCTGTAAGTTAGTGTTTGATTCTGTTTCCTTACACAAATGTCTCAATATTGTAATAAATGTGGTAAATCAGGGTGCATGTGATTTTGGCACAAAAAATTACATAACACCAAATGCACCTTTTAAAAAACGTGTCCTCCAGATTCAGACATCTCACCATTTATTTCAACACAGAAGGATTTTTTTCCTAATGGAAGAGCAGCTGATGTCTGAAGGTGATGGTCAGAGTGCTCACACAGAAGTGCTGATGAATGATTAGAAAAAATTAAAGTGCTTTCTAATAAGAAACAACTGGGCTAAAAGGAAACATGTCAAAGGCAGATTAAACTGTGTGCTCCATTTCAAGGCTCCTGCTCTGGCACAGCCATGGTGCTTTAAAAAGAGCAGGGGAAAATTTTCCCTGCCAACACCTTTCCATCACAGTGAGGTCACTCACAGTCCAGACTGCAGGTTTTGCACATAGCAGGGAATGTCACAGAGCTGCTCTGGAGTGGCAGAGCAGCCAGGTGGAGCTTTGGGGTGCACTGGTGAGGCCACACCTCAAATCCTGTGTCCAGTTCTAGTCCTGTCACCTCAAAATGGGCATTGAGGGGCTGGAGCATGTCCAGGCAAGGGAACAGATCTGGGGAAGGGGGATTGGGAGAGCTGGGGGGGCTCAGCCTGGAGAAAAGGAGGCTCAGGAGGGACCTTCTGGCTCTGCACAACTCCTGACAGGAGGGGACAGCTGGGGGGATCAGGCTCTGCTCCCAGGGAACAAGGGACAGGACAAGAGGGAATGGTCTCAGGCTGCACCAAGGGAGTTCAGGTTGGACATCAGGAAGGATTTCTTCACTGAAAGGGCTGTCAGACACTGGAAGGGGCTGTCCAGGGAGGTCCCCATTCCTGGAGGTATCCAAGGAACTGCCAAACATGGCACTCAGTACCCTGGTCTGGTTGACAAGGTGGAGATTGGTCACAGGTTGGGCTTGATGATCTTGGAGGTCTTTTCCAGCCTTAATGATTCTGTGGTTTGATTCTGTAAAGCTGCCAGCTGTGAGGGTGTTAATGCAGAAGGTGGGAGATAAGGCAATTTCTCCCAGCAAAACCCATTGCCAGCTTGGACAGCATGACCCATTTTGAAAGAAGTTCAGTCTCAACACCCAGTCAATTCTGTTCAAAAATGTTTACTGAGGAGGTGAATTGCAGTGTGGGAAAGAAGCAAGCTTTGCCTCTGCAAAAATATTGCAGCCTCAAGGCAAGGCTGGTTCCACATAAGGACTGGCATTTGGGATCAGCTAAGGCAGCATCTCCTACCTGAGGTGCCACCTTTGACACCCCTTTAAACATCCCCACTGAATCCCCACTGATTCATCCCCACTGAATCCCATTCAGCAGCTGCCTTGGAAGGACTCTCTCTCCTCAGGTGAGCTGCAGGAGGTGCCAGCTTTCACCTCCTGTCCAGCTTCATCTCACCAAAAACATCAGAGAGGGTGATGGAAGAAACAATGATTTTGCATTTCACTTAGTAAAAGTCCAGCTATGACTAATTTGACAGCAACTTTTACAAACTCACCAAAACCACCATGACTGATTTCACAGGGGAGATTTGAATTCATAGAAAGCTCAGCTATATAGATTTGTGCATCTTTTGTTTCTTAAAGGATCCAGTTGGAGAATTATGAATGTGGGAGTGGTGACACTTGAGGGAAAAGGATGGGAACCATTACAAGGAAACTCTTGAGCTGTGTCCATGCAAGGAAAGGAACTGACTGCCTTGAGAGAGAAGGACAGGAGGAGGAAGAGAATGGATATTCTTGCTACTCCCATTGCCTCTACATATGGATTTCAGTGAAGGAAGAAAAGACCTGAAGGAATTTGGATTTGTAAGGCCTAGTGAAACACAGCTCTGACACCAAATATGTGGGAAAGGGGAGATTTGCCATGTGGAAGAGGAAGTCTTTAATTCTTGCCAAGGGGGAGGGGAACGAGAAATCTTGGGAGTCCCCAGTCCACAAGGATTAGTTTGTAACTATTTTATGCTCTGTCAGTTTATCAGAACTGGAGTGTGTTTCCCAAGCAGAGAAAGGAGACAGCAAATTGCTGTTTGTACAGGAGCAGTGTTGTGAGAAATCAATCACTTTTATTTCATGATACGACTCCAAGCAAAATAATTTTTAGTGTGTAAGTATTAAGTGTTATGAGGATGAAAAAGCTCATTAAGTTATATTTATCAAGAAAATGCAGCATCCTAGTTTTATTATGGATTTCTGTATGCCATCTTTGGGTGGTCAAATAAGAAGCCATTTAATTACTTTGAGAGGGTATTAAAGGGCAGCTCCTGGGAGCTGTTCTCTGAAGTAACTTTGCTTACTTTGTTTCTGCCATGAGGGTAAATGAAATCACCTTGATTTTTCAGTCAAATTCCCTAACAGCTATTGTCTTGCCTTGCATGAACCTGCCTGAACTGACATGCATATAATAATATTAGGGATATAAATCACTCATTTACCTTCAGGAAAGGAGGATGGGGCAGCCTGTGCTGCCTGCTCGAGGTGAAGGATTTGAGCCAGCCTGAAATCAGTGAGGCAGGGTAAGGCTTTTGTTTCATGTCTCACACAGGAGCGAGGGAGGTCGGATTCTCCCCCTTCCCAGCCTGCCAAGCAGCCAAAAATTGGATCCCCAAGGGAGGGCTGGGTTGAGACATCACTCTGTTAACAGAGGCTTCAAGGCAGCCCATCTGCTGCCACTGTCCCACTGCTGCTGTGACACAGCAGAGCTGCCAGGGAGGACACCTCACTCCTGGGATCTTCATGGAGTCCTTGGGAATCAGAAGTGGGGTCCCTTCAGAGGGGCTGGAGTAGACTGTGGGAATGGGAAACCTGATGGGTTTGGGGGCAGGGAAAATGTGAAGCTGCTTGGATTTTCTGGGAAAGCATGCATGAAATCAATGGGCTGTTGTTGAGGGGGGGAAGGAGGAAGAATTTGTAATTCGTGTACTTGTTCTCTGATAGGGAAATATAATACTGGTGGATTTGCTTTGGAGAGGAAAAAAGAAATACTATTTGAGAAGAAGGTTACTTGCCTGACCAGAAAAATTATTGAGGGAACCCTGTTTTAAAAGAGCTGGATGCCTAAGCCTGATTTAATAAACTAGGAACTGCTGTTAAAATAATGCAAAGAATTTCTGAAGGAAAGACAAGAGGGGACCTTGGCAAAACAAGAAGGTAGGAAAATTTATGAATTTAATGATCAAGTTCAAAACAGACCAGATATACTTCTGCTAATTTATTTCTCCTCTCTTTCTTTTTAAAAATCCTTTTCCCTCAGGAATAAATGTTTAAGTGGAAATACATTTAATTATGACTGTGTCAGTTCCTTGGTTTGGAAGGATGGAGATGAGGACTGGGTTTTGTTTATTTTGAAAAATAAAATACATTGAATCTGAAATTTGACAAACAAGTTATTGCTTCACTTTTCAGATGCATGAACACAGAAAACATCCAGGTTGAAATCTCAAATTTTCACAGTGTTTTCCACAGCTTGCTTGTGATGCCTGAGAGTTCTCAATAGCTCTTAACAAAGAGGGAAAAATGACAAAAATGTTCAAGTTATTTAAAGTCCAAGAAATAAAATCAGTCTTTGGCCAGCTCAAATTCTATCCTGTCCATTCTTCTGCAGTATCATCCCTAATATCTAAATGACAGTGATGTCTTTGCTGATAAAATAAATAATATAATGTCTTTGCTGTTTTTGCAGAGTGAATTAGGAGGAGATTTTAGTGATGCCAGCTGCAATTAAGCATGAAATTTTGGTTTTCCTTTTACCCCTTTTGTCAGTCTTTGTAAAAGTTTTACCCAAACTCTCTCCAACCAATGGAAAATTTTCCTTGGTTTCCTCTCACACCAAGATCCTCTAAAAGTTTCTTCTATAGCAAGAATCATAGTTTCTTTTTTTGTTGCCATTTATTTCTAGAAAGCCTGAACAAAGCAAGTTTTTTGTAGGAAGAAGTGTGATAGTGCTTAGAGAGCAGAGGCTCCTTGGTTTGATTTTCTGTGGGGATTGATGTTAACAAAATGTTTGATGTCTGCTGTTGTCCTTTCTCTTCATAACCACAAAACCCTTTTCCAATTTCAGCTACATCTGACAGGTGACTTCAGTTTTCAGAGGAACTAAACTGCAAATTTCAATAAATTGGTGGCTGGGACAGAAGAAGATCCAAACAAGTCTTTCCTGAGGGAAAACTTGGAGCAGAAACTCAAATATATGATCAGAAACAGAACAGCAAGGCAATGGAAGTGCTGAAGTCTTGAAGCAAGGCTTGGCCAGAAATTAGTATTTAGAGGAGAGGTCAGCAACAAAACCTGGAACACCAGGGTGTCAGGCTTTAGGTGTTGTGCTGATCATGGGATGATTCACATTCCTAGGAAAGAGGAAGACTTGTGAATCATTTCTTTGTAGATACAGACTTTTTCTCATTTCCTTATTTGAAGAGAATGACAAATTTTAGTCTGAAAATTTTTCAAGAATGTGAAGAAAATGCAGTTCTTTTCCTGAATTTTCTAGACAACACTGGAAATCCCACACATCAGGTTTTTTTCTGAAGTCCTTTTCATTCATTTACCTAATGATCCCCTACTTTTTTCTTTTTATTTATGAATGTTAAGTAATAACTCATTGATTTTTTTTAATTACATCAAAATAAAAACAGTTCCAAAATGAAGTAATTTGTACCAGAGATCACTTTATGGTGACCACTTATATCAAAAGATTAGAGACTGCACATGGTAACTGTGGAGTGGTCAAAACAAATTTAGTTTCATATGCAAAGGTATTTTTTCCTGTCTTTCCATCATTGGAAATATATGTACAATTCCTCTTTTGGATGGGAGCCTCTCATCTTTTGAACTTTCAAACTAAAAAAAACACCCAACAATTTCTAGGAGTCAAGGGGACAAATACAAGGTGTGGAACGACGGAGGAGGCAGCAAATCTACAAAAGGGAATTTGTGAGTCAGCAGGTCCATCCTGATGAAAAAAGGAATCCCCTATAAATGAGGGGTGCTACAGAAGCTATGGGATGTAATACCTCTTTCCCATATGGGTAAAATCCCATCTGGGATTCTGTGTCCAGCTAAGTGCAGGTGACAGCTGGAGAAATGCCCCTTGCCAAGTGGCAAAACCCCAGAGATGAACACCAAGAATTATTAGAGGTCCAGAAAACACAGCTAGTGAGACAAGAGTGAAGGAGCTGGGTTTGTTTAGTCTAGGGAAGGGAAGAATGTGCAGAGACATGATAACAGCCACCAGGAACAGAACAAGACATGATGTGTTTGAATTGCCTCAACAGAAAGAGGGTGGGAATTGCAGGGAAAAAAAGGAGCCTTTTAGTGGAAAGATAGTGAAGGCTGGATTAGCTTGCTCTGGGAATTTGTGGAGGCTTAAAGACCAATTTAGACAAACATTTGCCAGGTGAGTTATGAGACTGAAGTTTGCTTATATGTAACCCTGCTCAGGGTAGAAAAATGGACTGGGTGACTTCTTAAAGTCTGTGGCCGCCTACTTTTTAGTGGATTTTTTTACCGTTGCTTAAAATCATGATTTTGAATATTAAAAAAAAAAAATTAAGTGTATGGGGCCTAATCCTCTGTTTCTCACACGATTTTCCTCCTTATATGCACATGAATACATTCCTTATCTTCACTGATTATTATCTTGATTGTTCATTATTCTGAGAATTTTATGTTCAGAAACAAGTGACTTTCAAGACTATATTAGATTTAAGGTTTTCCCTTCATAGCAACTATAAAATGTGCAAGATATTTTTTAAAATACTTATTAATTAGTATTTTAAAAATTGAATTATTCTATTAATACCCGGCTTAATAAGCTTTAAAGTAGCTTTATAAGTCTGACATTTTTATTCAAGATAGATTCTTCTGGGGTATATATTTGGTTATATTTTCTAATGTGATAATAATGCAGTATTCTGTTGCTAAGCCCAATTCTCTTCAACAACTTCATAAAGGACTTGGAAGCAGGCCTGGAAGGGGTACTAAATTATTTTGCAGATGATACAAAACTAGGAGGAGCTGTTGACTCCTTCAAGGGTGAAGAGGTCCTGCAGAGAGCCCTGGACAAATGACAGGGCTGGGCAATCACCAACCGTGTGAAGTTAACAAAGGCTGGATTCTGCACTTGGGACAGGACAGCCCTGGATGTACAGAGAGGCTGGGAATGAGAGGCTGGAGAGCAGTGCTGTGGAAAGGGATCTGGGGGTCCTGGTCAGTGGCCAGTTGGACACGGGCCAGCAGTGTCCTGGAGCCAGGAGGGACAGCCCTGTCCTGGGGGCACCAGGCCCAGCACGGCCAGCCAGGCCAGGGAGGGATTGTCCTGCTCTGCTCTGGGCTGGGGCGGCCTCACCTTGAATATTGTGTGTGGTTTTGGGTGACGTAACGTAAGAAAGATCTAAAGCTGTTAGAGAGTGTCCAAAGTAGGATTTTGGAGATGTTGAAGGGCCTGGAGGGGAAGCCACATGAGGAGCAGCTGAGGACACTTGGTCTGTTCAGCTGAAGAGAAGACTGAGGTCAGATATCCTTGTGCTCTTCAACAGCCTTGTGAGGGAAGAGGAGGGGCAGGCCCTGAGCTCTGCTCATTGTGACCAGGGATGGGACCCAGGGGACAGGTGGAGCTGTGTCAGGGGAGGGTTAGGGTGGAGTTTAGGAAATTTTCTTCCTCCAGAAGGTGCTGGGGCCCTGCCCAGGCTCCCCAGGGAATGGTCACAGTCCCAAGGCTGCCAGAGCTCCAGGAACGCGATCTCAGGCACAGGGTGGGATTGTTGGGGGGTCTGTGCAGGGCCAGGAGTTGGGCTGGATGGTCCTTGTGTGTCCCTTCTGAGTCAGCATAGTCTGTGATTCTACCATTTTGTAGCCCAGAGGCCACAGCAGTCATCCAGGTGGCCAAAGGAGACAGAGCAGGGAACACAACATTGGTGTACTTCAATGTTGTGGCTGTGCCATCTGTCCCTCAAATATATAAAGAGCAATCAGAATTTTGGGGCCAAGATTTCTCATTCCTCCAAAGACAGAGTGATTTTGTTCCAGTGTGCTTTTTTTTTTTTTCTTTTTTTTCTTTTTTTTTTTTTTTTGTAAACCAACAGGACAGAACAAATGTTGAAGTCCCCAAGATGACAATAGAAATGGAAATTCTTTTCTTCCAGTCAGCACTAGCTGCTGCCCGGTACCAGTTTTGGGGAGGATGTTCATACAGCTTCAGGACATTAACAGCAGGGAATAACTTGACATTGGAAAGATATTCATCACATGGCACATGGGCATGTGTGGGTGTAATTTGAAGACTTTCTGTCATGTACAGCTGACCAGAAGCCATTTTCCACACTGGCAATGATGACTACCCAAAGTATTGTCTTATGCTGGCCAGTCTTGATGTTGTCATGTTGTACTGGGGGTTTGGTCAACTGTGAAAAGAGATTTCATTGCCACTGCCTGAAGAAAAGAAAAAAAGAAAAGAAACTACCATTCTCATGTTACGATTCTCTAGCTGGCTGTCAGTTTACTACATGAAACTGCAAAGTGACATCTAAGTTGTGATTTATTTTCATAAATTAAGTGCAGGCCCATTATGCCAGCCCTAAAACACTCTGGGTGTTTGCAATGGCCAATTACCGTGGAAACTGCTGAAACAAATAAATGTTTGGATACATATCTGGAACAAACACCTCAATTTTTTAAATAATTCTTGCAAAATATCACTAGACCAAGAAATCCCAACTGCTTCATATGTTTGTTGCTACATCTATATCCTTCTCTGGAATTCTTTGCTGCAGATCTACAAAGGAATAAATGAAAAGCTGCTGTTCTCCCACTTAACCTATAGCAAGCAGCCTTTAAAAACAACTCATCTGTTACATTCCAGCCATATTTAGCTGTTATTATCAGAGCTGTGCAGTAGGAAATGATCTGTGGGGATTTTGAAAGACTGAAACATGAGGATATTCAAGTCCTGCTTTGAATCCAGTATAATCCTGCACATGAACTTGTCCCATTGAAATCAGGTTCATAAAAGCATACCTGTACACACCCTTCCTAAAGTCAATTCTAAATGCCTCTGGTACAGTAATCCTGCTTGATGGGGCAGATCCTGCTTTTCCAGGGCAAAACAGAGCATGGCAACAACCCAGTGTCTTGCCATTCTGTGTGATTCCCTTTCCAATCAGTGAGAATGGAACAAAATGTAAGAAAACAAGAAAATAAAATGCATAGGTGGCACATAAATCCAAACAGTGCATTTTAACACTTAAAAATTCATGCAGAAATACACACAGACATTTTACACAAAATGAAAGGGAGACTGAAGTATCAGACTGAACTATTTGTTCTTTCAGAAGTTTTTAAAGTGATATTTGCTTTATGTAGATTCAAATAATGGAAAAGAGATACTATTATGTTTATTAACACATGACATCAAAGTCCACATACAACATGCTATATATGTGAGTTACTGATTTTCTTTTCACTGTTAAATATTATATTAATTTATATAAATATTAGCTCCGTCTAGAGTAAGTAAAGATTTACTTTAATATTGTTACACACACACACAAATATATTTTATCCTATTTAGAGATGCAGCTTTTGTGGTTTTATTGCTGTAATAACAGGCTTCTCAAGCAATGAATGTGCTATTTATCATGTTATCTATGTTCATGTTTCTTATTTCTATTTATCATGTTATCTATGTTCATGTTTCTCATTTCTGCAATCTGCAGTTGTAAGCAGATTATTCTGAAAAAAGCTTCTTGGTTCTGTTCACCCAGCAAAGCACTGAAATTAGATTTATTCTCCTCCTTTTAGTGTCCCCACTGCCTCTGATTAGGGCTGATTAGGGAGCAGCATACTGGTAATTACATGTTTCTGTTTTTTAAAAATATGCTTCTCATAAGAAGCATAAAACCTATATTTTTTAATGAAGGTATTTTAACATTTGAAATATGAGAGTTTATGAACATGTCGTTTTATTAAAAGTCCAAAACAATTGAAATTCATCAATGTCCCTATCTTGAATATATAAAGTATAGAAATGCATATAAATCATCCCAAATTAAAACTGAAGAACATCTCATAAGGCAAATCATGTTAATTAACAGTTATTATAGCAAAAATCCTTTCCTCTTTATTTGTTTTACTCATTTATGCAGTAGCTTTTTTTGCCAGAGGCTCATGATGTGAGGGAACAGCACAGTCCTTCAGTCCTTCCCACAGAAATGGTTCCAAAGGACATTCCAGAACTGGGGATTGTAAAAAAAAAAGATAGAAATCAAATTTAAAAGTATTAGCAAAAATACTAGCATGACAAAATTCAAACAAATAAATGTGCCATATTTAGGCAGAGTGGACAAAACACTGAAGAGAACAGAGAGAGACATGAGAGAGCACTCATTTAGGTACCCTGGGCAGGAGACTCTTTATGATTAAGCCTTCTGGAACCAAGCAAAATTAAATTTAATCTATAAATATAATGCATAAATTTAATGCATATATACAATGCATAAATATAATGAATAAACATAATTCACACTATAAATTAAATACACCTCTTCAGCCATTTCACATCCAGGTGTCTTTAGGCACCACAAGGATATAGATGTGCTTCAGCCCATGTCACACAGTAGGTGAGCAGTAACACCAGGAACAAACCCCACAATTGCTGGTAGGACCACGTAGAATGAAGCCCACGATGGATGGCTGAAATACCAGGCACCAAAGAATGAAATAAGAAGATCAAATGTACTTTTCCAAATGCTTTGCAAAATAAAATGATGTTTTCTTTCCCCAGCACTCCAATCCCGTAAACACCCTTTTGTTTTCAGTACTTGGTGATATTGGGTTTCAGTTTGTGGTTTTGCTATTCTTCTTTTAAATGAAGTAAAGAAACAAATACTAAATAAAATGAGGGGTGCAGGTGACCTCTAACATTTCATGAGAGAACTTGTTATGTTCACCACATTTACATGAAAATCAACTTTGGCTAGAGCAGCGAAATAAAAGACCTGAAGGAACAAGGCAGTTGGATGACAGAGAGTTTTCCTAACAACAAACACTTCCCAAGGTAGGCTGAGATTATGGGACCAAATATTCAAGCAGACAATTGGCAGAGATCTAAATTCACTGGAAACTGTGTGTTTTACAGCCTGATATCTTCCAGGCTGGTTTTACTCTTCTCCTTCCCTATTTTCTGATGCACATCTTGATTTCTGTGACAACACATCCACCTATCTACTACCAACCAGCCTAAATGGTTAATTATTCTACTTTCAAACACCCAGAGGGAACAACTCATGTATATACCAGCTTTGAAGATTGAAGCCCAAGCTGGAAAATAATGGGAATTGAAAAATGGAACACTCTGGAATGTGTAGACTTTGCTTCCATTTCTACATCTCTCTTGTGGCTCTTGACCTAACCTAGCTAAAAAGGTCTCTCTTTCATAAAGGCATTTACAATGATTTTGAAAATTAAGGTGACTCCCAATCTGCCTGATATGTCTGTAATATTTCCCAGGTTTGCACTTTGGAAACATTTGAAATGAAGCTAAATTTTTTCCAAATGTTTATGTGCAAAAGCATAATTGCACTGTATATATGCATTTAAAATATTAATGTGCACTATGTGTGTGACCAGACCTCCTGAGCCACAAAGAAAAATTCTGTTCAGGCTTAGATTTTCATCATTTAGACTTTCTTCTCTAACACTCTCATTGCTGCTTTTATTTCACATTTGCTGTTCCACATCCCAGGCTTTGCTAGCCCACAGCAAGAAAGGGTTTAGGCACCACCTATTGAATTTCAGATTGATTCACACTATCATTTTCAGCAGAATTACACTTGGAATGTTTTTGACCCATTAGTTTTAAATAGTACTTTTGTGGGAAATGTGCAGCTGGGGGAATATGTCTGTGTCTGGCTATGATTTCCACTTGGGGTAGGGAAAATTGTTTTAGATGTTGCTATTACTGAAAATTAAATTATTAACTGAGCAAGTCTCAGAGTCCTGTGTCCATCCTTGCCACCTTCTCCAGAGAAGGAACTAGGGAAAAAATACTATTACAACATGTGGAGAAAAATGACATTGCTATAGACATTAAAAATGTCATATGTCCTTCAGGTGCAAGCACTGAATTGTTAGGAAATGGTGGAGAGTGAGCAGAAAAAGGAACTTTGCCTTTTTCTTGAAGATACTGCGCAAAATCCACAGGTGATAGAGTTACCAGAGTTATGAAGGAGAGCAGAAATGATCTTAAAGTTTTGCTCTGTTTTTCCGTGCCCTATTCCTAAAACTCTTCTAGGGATTGTAGGAATGGTCTGGTACATGTGTGGGAAGGTAAGTGGGTGTCATTCTCCATTTGCCTCACCCCTGGAAGTGTTCCAGGCCAGGTTGGACAGGGCTTGGATCACCCTGAGATAGAGGAAGGTGTCCCTGCCCATAGGGCCCCTTCCAACTCAGGCCATTCTATGATTCTGTGATTGCATAATTTAGTAAATCTTTATTATCTCATATGGCACACAATTCTTAAACACGGTAACTAGAAAAAAAAATACAGTCCATTTATGTGGTTCTCTCCTATTTGAGGGAATTATCTGATTCCAGTAACCAATCCAGCAAGCCTAGGTCAGTGAGTCTTCCTAAAGGGAAATAGGGCACAGATGTCCCAAACACAGAAGTGGTGTCAGAGACAGGAACTGCCTTGCTAAATTGGATATGAAGATATTAAGAGTGACTGGCACTTGGCAAGCTTTGCCTTTTTCAGATGGATCCTGGAGATCCATTTTCTAAATGCCCCCCAAAAAAAGGAACAAACCAACTGGGTGGTGGCAGTCCCATGTTGCAGGGCCACCTCCCTGCTCCAAGGGATTTAGGGATTTGTCAGTAAACCACCCATCACAGCTTCACAGTCTCACAGAATGGCTGCTGCAACTTCTACCCACAGATTTTGTATCTTTCTGCCAGATCCTTTTTGTATTCACACACACAAACACACGACAGGGAAGGGAAGATGTAGCAGAACCTTTATCCTACACAAGCTTTTCCTGGGATCCTATCTCAGTGCCAGTGGTAGGAGAACTGGTAAAGTTTGCCAAGTTTCTTTGTAACTCCCAGATACCAAATGAAGTGAGGTTGCTGATGAGTGACTTGCAAAATCCTAATCTGGCCTCTGACAGTAACACCCTGTGTGGCTTTCAGCAAGTCTCAACACCTTTCTGCTTCTGCCTTCCCATGGCTAAAATGTTTATTTGTCTGTCACAGCAGGTTTTTAGGGAGAATTCATAATTCGGCACATCACAGAAAATAGTGCTTTTCTGCAGTGAGTTAAATAAATCAGGCCATCAACAGTGAGATAAGGTCTCCCCTGAGAAGAGACTTGATGTCTAGGATCATTTTAGGGTTTATAACACATCAAAGTCTACATAAATAAATCAATTCAATGCAGACAAGAGGAAAAATGTTCAAAAAAAGTACAGTTCAAGAAACTGTTGCCGAGCATAGGTTAATCACTTAAGAACAACAACTCCACTTGGAAAAAAATAAGGTAATAATTGGGGGTATCATCTGGTCTGTAAAACCTAACTCACAGTTGGCACAAGTGAGAGGCTTTCAGTTAAGTGAATGAAAGAACATCCATCACTACTCCTCCCAGAGCACTCTGCTTCCTTAAAACCAGCACAGGTAAACCCCCAAAATGTGCTACCTCTTCCTTAATTCCTGCAATAACAGAATTTGGGAGATGAAACTGGCCAGGCTTAGCCTGAGAATGTGACACCTGTCCCACAGGTTGTCTGATCTAGGAATGAGCCTCCCAGTCTAGTGGAAGAGAGGCTGGAAAGAGATGATTCCTGTGGTCCCTTCCAACTCAGTCCATTCTATGGTTCTATGATATTGTGAATACACAGGCTAGTAATTTATATTTATATGGCCAGACACTGAGATCTTTTTGTCTCTGTGCTGTCATTACAGCTTCAGAAGCAACTGCATAAGATGAAGAATATTCAGAACAAAACTGACACCAAGCTTGGAGGACTCCTTTAAGCATTACAGAGAGTTGAAAGGGTGATATTAATGTGACAAGGGCATCTCACAAAAAAAGGGAATTGTTTCCTTGTTTCCCAGAATAGCCTAGAAATACATTTCTCCTCAAAGATGAAAAAGGCCAAGCTCTGCATTAGTAAAATGGCTACTATAAAAGGAGTAAGAGAGTAAAGAATTGATTCCTTTACTCTGCAGCAATTCAAAACCAGCTATATGAAAATATGAACATGATTAAATGACAAGATATTGAGGAGTCCTGCAACATGACAGAGTTCAGATTGTTTTATGGAAGAGGAGTTCAGGGCTTTTAGGACAACCTCTAGCAGCTCTTTCCAGCTGTGCTGCCCCAATGTGCAGTCCTTCAGACAGACATGGATCCATTGTATGTCCACATTTCTGTAGGGACAATTCAGCACCCTCACAACTGACAGATGACAAGACAGATCTGCCCACAGTAGAAAATGGCTCCATTTTCTGCAGCTCTTTGCAAGTGGTAATTAAATTGTGCAGCTCAGAATTAAAATTCATAGAATCACAGAAACTGGGGCTAGGAAAGAGCCGCTAAGGTAATTTTTGTCCCTGCCCTTCCTTCTGCCCATGCTTTGTCCAGCACTTTGTAGCCAATTTGAAATGCTCTCTACTTACCCAGGGCTTTTAAGAGACCCTCTTTTGATTTATGCACAGCAGAAAATGATACCTTTTCTCCAGAGATGGACAATTTGCCTTATTCAAAGAGTTGTGTAATCAATTTCATTTACCAATTACAGCCCTTCGTTAACATGCGGCCACCGGGGCACTGGGGAAGGCAGGAAGTTAATGAGATTGAGGATGGGATCAGGAGGTCTCCTGAAGGCCTTGTTTTGTTCTGACAGCCCAGTAAATCTTGAGTCAGCCCAGTGCTTCTGAAGGAAGAAACAGCTTTGGACACTTATCTGAGTTGTTCATCCAGCTGTGGGTTGCCCAGGTTTGCTGCTTTACAGGGACACCTGGGGTATGCAGGGAAGAGAGGAATGGTGATCCAAACTTCCTAAAAGCTGCTGGGTATTCCCTGGGAAGTGCAGAGCTCCTCACAGTGGGGGCTGAGGTGGGTTTTCAGTCCTCAGTTTCAGGGGGGATAAATGCTGCCTGAAAGAGGCACTTTGCTTTCACATGGCGTGGACATGAATTTTGGATCTCCCTGGAAATTTGTAGCCTAAGCCTGCAAAGCCTAAAGTGACTTTGCTCTTGCCTGAGCTCCTCCCACACCCCCGAGGCTTGAGTCTTAAAAATGTGTCTGAGTCCCCTATCACCCCTTCCAGGGTTTGTCAAAATGCTTCTTCCCAGGGGCTGGAGAGTGTCTTATCCAAAAGACTAAATGTTTATCAACCTTTTTTTCAAATTGATATAAATCTTCTGCTCAAGACACAGGCCATAAATATAAAACCAGGCTTTCCCTGGGGATAAACTGCAATAGTCTACAGCTGAATTTCTTTTGAAATAACTGGCACTGCCTGCAGTCAGAAATAGAACACTGAACTGGGAGGGATACAAATATGATCTGATACAGACTTCCAAGGCCTGCCCAGATCCCCCTCATATGGTTTGTCTGGAATTTTGACTCACCAGTTCCTTGACAAGGGTCCTGCTTTCCAAGTGGTTGTCCCAAGCCTGATCCTTATCCAGTCTGAATTGATGTTCCTGGTGACAATCAACAAGGGTTCATCTCCCCCTCCTGCTGAGTGCCCTGCAGAAATCCCTAAACCCCCTGTGCCTGCTGGGAATCCAGAGCTGGAATGAGTTGGCTGTGCTGCAAAACCCCCCTGGCAACACAAGTGCCACGGATACAGCTCAGTTTGACTCTGCCATGGGGACATGGCTCTCAGGATGGAGTGAACCTCCCCTCCCAGCACTGCTGGTGACAGGGACACCAGGCAGGGTGCCTGGAGTCAGCTCTGGCACCCCTGAGCAACTCCCATGCCCTAGCAAGACTTCCTAAGTGTCCCACAGGCTGTGGTCCTCAGCAGGATAAACATTTCACATCATCCCTCAGGTGCACAAAAATCATCTTCAGGTGATTGGGTGCAAGTGGCACAAACTTGGATCCATTCTGCTGATGCTTCTTTTCACATTCTTAGTGTGGGAACTTACATTGCTCCAAAAGAAAAAAAAGAAAGAGAAAAGGAACAACTACATAAATTCACATTTCAGGGATGGCCTAGCTCTAAATGTGGTTGGAGTGTATAGAAAAGCCAAGCATAAAGACTCTGAAGATAGTGATGCAACAAAACACCTAAACTTATTTTCCACTTTCTTTCCCATCCCAAGCCAGCAGCAACACAGGCAAGGAAAAAAAGTAATTTGATGAAGCAAAATATTTCAGTTGAACACAGCATTTTTTCACACATTATACCTGGCCTTTGTTATCTTAGCAGAATTTCTATTTTGAATGTACTTCCTCTTGATTATCTTTGTTCAGGACTATTTCAAATTCTGAGAGAATAAAAACTTTACCATTGTAAAGCCTTAATGTGGTAATGGCTGACGAACTAAAATTATTCATGTAAATTCCTAAAGGAAGTTTTCAGTGAAAACAGAGAAAATTACTGACCAAGAAGTGCTTGTGAAAGTGTTTTCCCTTTTCTGTTCAGCTCTCAGAAAGCACACAGGGCACTTCTAGGGCAGAAATAAATCCATTTCCTAAAGGAACACCTCAAACTCCACCAGAACCCCACACATTCTTTTGAGTTGCAGCTGACCCTCAAATAATTTTTACTGCTGCCATTCTTCTGATCTTGATACAAAGCCCAGATTCACTCCTGGGTCTAAGGGCTGCTTTGTCTCTAGAGAAGCAGTAAGTGAAGAACTCTGTGTAGGGGTCTGAATGCCTTGAGAGCAGGGGCAGATGGGAATATCTTGCATTACATAAAATTCACACCTTAATGGGTCTGATCCAAGTCCCAGTCCTCCCCAGATTTGCTCATAAATACTGCAAAACCAGTGCTGTTTTTAAGGCAATTTAAGCGTCCTTCATGCCTGGCTTAAAGCTTTTAAATGGCTTTTAGCTTTCCTCAGCCTGAAAATAAAATAATGTCCTATGAGTGCTTGTAAGAATTCTTGCCTGTAATTACTATGAGAACTGATTTATCTGTGGCACACGCCACTGTAGGAGGTGTGAGGGTGATTAGGAAGCTCTCCTGGGAAGTTTGAGATAATGATTAAATGCTGTAGGACAAGACCACCTGCTTGGTCTTTATTTTGGTGTCTAAGAATATCACTGTCACTCTGCTTCTGATGTGAGAAAGGGGAAGGACAGTTTGGGAAACCTCCAGTTGTGTATTGTTCTTGGTTTTTTTAACAATTTCAATTAATTTCCTCTTTCAAATTTGAAAGGGGATCATTTGGCATGCAGAAATGTTTATTTTAACTCCTAAAGTCTTGCCAGACTCAGCTTAAAGGGTCACTTGGGTATTTTAGAAGGTTTTGCTGGCTTCGGTTTCTTTTTTCTTTCCAAGGAATGCTTTCACATTTATCCATGGCTTGGAGAATGTCATCCAGATTTTCAAATCAGGTGCACCAGGGCAGGTACCTCAGTCCCTGGTGTGTCTCATGCAGGCAGGGAGTGAGTACAAGAGCAGCTCTGAGGGAGGAGGGTGGTGACAGTGGCACCACCCAAGTTGGTGCTGCCAGGACGGTGACTCAGCTGGTGACTGAGTCACAGTGTCTCCCTCCCCTTCCTCTGGCCAGGGAAGGCACTGATGTTCTGCTGGTGCCTTGGAGATGTAAATTGTAATATTCCCACCACGCTGCAGAAGCCAAGGGAAGAAAAGTTCCTTCCTCCTCACTGTCCATGTGGACTTGTTCTGGGCAGTCTGATCAGGGGGAAGAAAGGAGAGGCCTGACTAAGAGCCAAGTGAGCTCTGGAATCAGAGTCACTGCAGATTGCCTTTGGAGTCAGGGGAGGAGGCCTGGATCCTCCAGACCATGATTCAAGGCAGGAGGCTCCAGTGGAAGATGTGAGTTTGTGTGGGAGTGGGGATGCCTTGCCCTAGATGGAGATTCCATTCCAATGGACAGTCACACCACGTTCTGGCTGGTACTGGTTGAATCTTGTGAGTATTGATTGAAATCTCAGGATTAGTAGAGGCAAGCAGCAACTCCTACATTTTCAGACAAGATCTAATTGCTTAGAAGAACATCCTGATTAGAGTCAGCAAATCAATATACAGCAATGTAGCTTAAATCGATAAGATAAGGCCCTGCCTGCTGAAAGATCTGCTCTCTGTCAGTGCATTGGGAAATTCCCCCACTTAATGAGGTTTGGAAAATGGTGCCAGGCATTTCATCTGTGTTGAAAATGCCTTGGAAGGCATGTGGTCCTTCCTTCTGGTCTTCCCCTAGTTTCCACTTCTCTTCTCACTCCTATGACTTTGTCTTTAAGTCTTCAGTCATCTCTTTCTTGAATGAAGGTTTGTGCCTCTGTTCTTGATTGCTCTATCTGCACAACCAAACTGCCCAAGTTTTAATCAGAATGTAAAGTTTGCTTTGGTTTGTTCTGCCTTAGTATTTTTTTTGTTGTTGTGGTTTTTTTTTTTTTCTTAAAAAAAATAAAAAGAAAACAAAACACTTCTTTTTTTCCTTTGAATTGCTTTCCTTGAGTTACAGAAAATCTCTGTGATGGTCACATGTTGAACCTTTTTTTTCTTGTTTATACACCTGGGATTCTGGCTTCATCTTGAGTCTTCCTCCATTTTCTGGAATACTTTTTTTGAATTGAAGCCTTGTGGCATAAGATTCTGCCAGTTCACCAGCCTGGCAGTATCATATATCAGTCTGGGAATCAACACAGTGAATAATTCAAATGGTTATTGTTCAGCACTACTAGAATAGCAAACCTCCATTTATAGATGTCCCAAATTCAATGGGAGATGGACTTCTGTTGCCTGATAGATTAATAATCTTATCCAATTCATTTTCCCAGATACTAATTTTTAGTTCCTTGTTCAACACCAGACTAAATTCCTTTCAGCAGCTGAGTACAAAACCCCATGGTTTCCCCATCCCAAAGTTTTCCTGACACACAATAATAGCAAATCTTGAAATGAATGAATTCTGACAGTGGCTAATGACAGCCTTGCTGCATAAATAAATTACAGAACCTGAGATGCCCTTGGCTTGCACGATTCTCGCTCCTGACTGCAGTGTCTACAAATGGCCTGGTCTTCCTTTGGAAATAGGACAGAAAGATTCATAATTATAAATATTTATAATTATGTGTATATACACATTTATATGGACTCTAAGATTATATGGTTGTTGCAAGTCACTCCTAATTTTCTCTGAGGAATTTTGTAGAGGCTCACAGTGAAAACTTGGGAAAAAGATACAAGAGCCAAAGACAAGGATAAACCAGATCTGATTTACTACTCATAGCAAAAGTGAAGGGAAAAAAATAGGAGAAATAGACACTTAACATGCTTTCTGCAGATGTCATATTCCTTCAGACTCAAGGTCAGTCTTCACACTTATTTACAACCACAAAGTGGTGATGTTTCACAGTCTATCATTAGGAAGAAGGCATCTTTACCAAGCTTTCTAATATATTATATTCATATAACTCATTGTTATGATCTATTTGCTCACCAGCTGCTGAATACATTCAAAAGTTACTTTTCTGTGTGTTATCTGAGCCTTCGTTTTGATGAGAAAAAAGGTTGGCCTCAAGTCAGACTTCTCTAACATGGGCCAGGGCTTTACAGCTCAGCTTGGTCATCCAGTGAAAAAGGTGACTCATCTTCTAAACCAGAAAAAGCAATAGCACTTGGATCTGATTTGGACAGTCCCGATCCATTTACCCCACTAACATTTTTCCAGCTCCTGTCTCAAAGTACCTGGGATCATTTGCATGTGTACCTGTAAAGGTTTTGTTTTTTTAATGCCAAACCATGACATTTCCAAAGAAAGTTTTGAAAGGTGACAGAACAGAGAGGGAAGAATTGCAATCCCTGTAGTGCCGAGGTGTAGCTGTAGCATTATATAACAAAACTTTTTTTACTGCTCATTGTTTCACTTCAGTACTTTAGTGCTTCAGATCTTCCTCCCAGATGTGGAAAGCCCAAATGGAATTTCATTGTTTGTCCTAGAGCATTTAACCCAGATCTTGCAGCAGAGCCTGGGGTGGCCTTTCACTTATCATTTAGTTTAGAGATGTTGATGAAGGCACTCTCACAGAGAGGGAGTTTGAAAACTCTCAGGCAAGGGTTGCTGCGTGCCCAGAGGCACCAGGCACCCCTGTAACTGCATTTTCAGCCTCCAGTGATCCTTTCACAGGGGTCAGTAGCTCCTGGGATCATCAGGAATCCTGGAGTGCCTTGGGAAGAGCAGTGCCAGCAGCTCAGGGAGTGATGCTGCCCCTCTGCCCAGCCCTGGGAGGCACATCTGGAGAGCTGTGTGCAGCCCTGGGCTCCTCAGGACAGCAGGGACAGGGAGCTCCTGGAGCGGGGCCAGCGGAGGCTGCAGAGATGATTTAGGGCCTGCAGCATCTCTGGCAGGGAAAGGCTGAGGGAGCTGGGGCTGTCCAGCCTCGAGAGGAGCCCCAGCTGAGAGGGGCCCTCAGCCCTGGGTGTCCCTGTGTGCAGGGAGGGCTCTGAGCAGGGCCCAGGCTCTGCTCCTCGGCACAAGAGGAACAGGCAGGAACTGATAGAATATACTCTAGTTTAGAGTCTTAAAATATTTGACTCCATTACTGTTGCTCTTTCATTATGAGTTTGATTAATTTTCATCACTATAACTGTTAAAAGATCCCTCTGCTTTAAGATGCCCGTGATACAGCAGCTCTGTCATACCAAAAAGTGCTATTTTCTGAATAGAAATAGATGCATTCTCTCTCACTGCATTGATAGTTTTCCAATTTCTCAGCAAAAAGGGAGTTCATGTCACAGTGACTGCAAAAATGTTGCACTGTTATTAAGTGCTACTTCCTCAGAACTGTCTCAAATTCCTCCATTGAGAAGTAAACAGACATTTCTCATGATGAATCCCTTTATTTAAAAAAAAAAAGCTTTGTATGTCTCAGCTATCTCACGACATTCACATGCCATGTGCATCTTCTTCTCAGGATCTACAAGGGTTTTACCTGGCTTGGCATGAGGACCCAGAGGAAGGGAGCATGGAGAATCTTAGAAGAAAATATTCATTGCAACAAAGCATGATTTTAGATGCCTGTTCCTTTAAAAAATTTCAGATTGCTGCTGCTGTTCTTGTAGATTACTAAAAATTGACAGTTTGGTTATTACTTCTGTTGGACAGGATAGAAGAGTCATCAATGTTTTGAGTTTGCAAGAAACAGCATTAGCAGTGTTAGAGTGTCTAGAAAGTCTGTGCAACTTTAATAGTTTGTAGCCTCTAGAAGTATTTTCAGTGTTTATTTTCTAGTGACAAAGCAAAATATTTGTCAGCCAGCATTTGTGAAAGTAAATACCTCAAAACTGCTGTTTTACAGCAAGTTTGCCTTTGCTACCTGACTTATTTGCCTTTTGCTCTTAACATTTTACACTGCTGAAGTCTTGCTTTCTCCAGACTGCTTGAATTTGTGCTCCATGTTTAAATGATTCTGTGGGACTGAAGAGGAGCTGTGCTTGGACACAGCAATCAAGTAAAACACAGCGAAATCTTGAATGCAGTCACACAAGCATGAGCGTCGGATTTTCCTGTTGGTCTTGTTGTGTACAAGCAGTGAATGAGCAAGAGATTTTCTGAGGGAAAAATACCCAGCAGTCAGTGACTTTTGAAATGAGGAAGGGAGGGTGCCAATGATGCCTTGAGAGACTGCCCAGAACAGAGGCTAGACAGTGTTAAAGGAATAAAGTAGGCATTTATTAAAATACCTTCAAAGGATACACCTTGGGCAGTACAAGAGCCCAGCCATGGCTCCACCCAAGAGGGACTGCAGGTCATGAGTTTTCACACTTTTATAAATTTTGGTCCATTTACATATTGGGGTTAATTGTCCAATTACAGCTTCAGGTTATGCAGTCCCATCCTCCCAGATTGCTCTCCTCAATTCTCTGTTCTTTGCACTTCTTGGGCCTGGAGCTGCAATGCTGTCCTTGGTTCTCAGGTTGGAAAATTATTGTTTTGTCTGACTGAACTGTGAGGAGAACTTGCTGATTCTTTATATGAAGTTCAGAGTTACACACTAAGGCAGTACAGAATCTGGACAATATGAAAGCTAAAACTTAAGACATCACCAAGAGGATGGAGCCAGGCTGGTGGTGCTGAGCAGAGGCACCAGAGGAACGGGCAGGGACTGAGCCCAGGAGGTTCCACCTGGACAGGAGGCAGAACTTCTGCCCCGGCAGTGACCAGAGAGGGTGTGGAGTCTCCTCCCTGGGGATATTCCAGACCCCTCTGGACACAATGCTGTGCCCTGTGCTCTGGGATGGCCCTGCTGGAGCAGGGAGGTGGGACCAGCTGTGGTGCCTTCCAGCCTGGCCCATTCTAGGATTCTGGAAATAGGCAACAAGCAATGGGAGGCACTCACACCATCCCACTCCATTCTGCAGCTTGCTGTGCTTACAGATGATCTTTTTTTTTTTTTTTTTTTGCTAAATAAATCAGCAGTTACTATCCTTGCAGGAAAGTGACCTCATTTCTCCTGTACCACTGTGATGGGCCTAATGGAATGATTTGGATAGATGATGGGTAGGGGTGAATTCTGAAGTCACTTGAACCCAAAGACGGCAAGGATTAAAAGCAGAACTGAACGTATTGTAACAAAATCCTCTTTTGGCCTCTTAGAAAACAGAAAATGTCACCTCACGCACTTTTGTGTGATTTAGCAAAGGTGGGTGAAGGAAGCAAAACCCTCCATCAGTGCCAAGAGTTTAGGTAAAGGCTAGGGTTTAAAAATGAGTCCTGCTGATAGGTGACTGAACTGAAAGGTCAGCTGCTAAGTTGAGTGTTTCCAGAGCTGAACCTGGGGAGCTTAGAGCTAATTGAAGATCTGTTTAACAAACATTGCTTGCAAGCTCTGTGTAGGGTCTCCAAGCCAGAGCAGCTGTACTTTGGTGACTGGTTTGAAAAGAGGAGGGGAGGAGGAGAAATGAAGGAGTTAGGACAGGTACTGAAGCTGCTCCTTTTGAACCTCACCAAATAGCAAATGAGAAATCAACAGACGAGTACATTCCAGCAGAAATTCAAAGTGGAAGTGATAATAGGAAGGCTAGACTGACAGGTTCTGGCAAGTTGGGAGGGCATTGCTAGAAAAGCACTGGAGGCTGCAAAGCTCAAAGCTCAGGGACTTACCTCTTTCCTGCTTCCATCCCCCCTTCCATTTCCTCTCCTCAGGAGCAGTTCTTTTATTTCATCCATGAGAAATTGTTTGCTGGGATGCATTCACTTCCAGAGGTGGAAGGGAACAGGAACTGGCAGCATTAAGTAGTAGGAGAGAAGCTGAGAATTTAAGTAATCTTGTGAAAATTTGGGGTGTCCAGTGGGGAAAATGAGTATGCAAGTGAAAAAAATAATACAGCTGAACAGTAATTTCAGGTCAGATTCATCCTGGAGGAAATGGCAAGATGTGCAGTGAGGAATCAAAGTTTCACAGGGGTGTGTTTCACTGTGTGGATTACTGAGGGCAGAGAGTGACTTCTACTTGGGCTCGTGTCAATGGTAGCAATGGTCTGGAATGAGATGAAGGTGCAGCAGTGGCACTTCATCTCACCTTCATCTCACCTCACCTTCTCTGGAGGTGCTCTTTTCAGATGCTTGAGGTCTCACTAAAGGTCCTTCAATACCTGAAAACTCTCCCCCAGAGTTCTCTGAGCCAGAGCTCAGCCTGCAGGGTTGGAAGACATTCTTCCTGGGCTTGATGAAATGGGAAATACACTCTGGGGTTGCAATAAAATGAAAGTGTTTCCTGTTCTGCCTGTAAACATTCCATAGGAAATTGAGGCAGTTTTCACTGGAGACAAGGAAACTACCACCAACCAGGAAAAGATGCTTTAACTGTGAAAAACGGCAAACTTCTCCTTATGGCAAATGCACTGAAATGTACACTTTTATCCAGGGGCTGGAATTACACTCTTTTCTCAGAGAACAGCTGCATGTGCTGGTGGGAATGGTAAAGTTTTGGCCTGGCTCCAGTTTGATAATATTTACAGAAAGATGCAAGGGTTAAGGTTTTTTTGTTTGTTTGGTCGTTTTTTTTGGCTTGGTTTGGTTTTTCAATTTTTTGTATTTTTTGTCATTTGGCTTTCTTTGAATATAAATTCTTCCAAAACAAATTGACTCACTGGCAGATCAGCCTTGCAAAGGTGCTGAGTACTCTGGCTGTGGTCCAAAAGTGCACTTTAGCCCGCGCTTAACTCTGAGGACATAATTAGTCTTGCCAATTTCAGTGGGGCTGTTGACATGCTTAAAGTTAAGCATGCGACTAAGTCCACTGCTGCAAGAATGCTTAGCCCTTTGTAGGGTTAAGCCCAGCTCTGTGCTACACAAAAGATCTTTTGTTCAGCCTTGAATGACAAGGACAGGCAATGGAAGGAATAAACACCGTTCTTTAAAATAAACATTGTGCTGATCACAGAGATAGCGCACATGTTATTAACACCGAGGCTGTCATCACATTTTATTAGCAGCATTTTAGCAGCACGAATGAGATGATTCACTCCTCTGAACCATGTCTCCATTATCTCTTTGTACCTGAAATGCCTGGCTGGTTCTGCTCCATGGTAACTCTGCAGCTGTTGGTGTTTGCATGGACCCCTGTTCATCTTCAAGCTCTGAATACACCAAGACAGTCCATCCAGTGAGGAGCAGCTGAGGGAACTGAGGGGCTCAGCCTGGAGGAAAGGTGGGTCAAGGGGACTTCCTCACTCTCTGCAACTCCTTGACAGGAGGGTGCAGCCAGGTGGAGTCAGGGTCTTCTCCCTGGGAACAAGGGACAGGATAAAGGAAAGGCCTCAAGATGCACCAGGAGAGGTTCAGGTTGGACATCAGGAAGAATTTTGTCATGGAAAGGGTGGTCAAGTGCTAGAATAGGCTGCCCAGGGAGGTGGTGGAGTCCCCACCCCTAAAGGGTTTTCAAGAAATGACTCAGTGCTCTGATCTGGTTGATAAGGAGGTGCCCAGTAAAAGGATGGACTGGATAAGCTGGGAGGTCTTTTCCAGCCTAAATGATTCTGTGATTCTGTGAAGTCAGCTCTGAGCAGGCTTCTGGGTCTGGCTGGTGCAGAGACACCACACAGAGGCACAATGAAGTGATGTGGCAGTGCAACAGCCACGTCCCAGCTTTGGGCTTCACTCATCCCTTGCACAGTGCTCCCACTTCTGGGGCTGTGCAGCTGCAATGGGCTGGATCAGATCACCCCATGTCTAGATCAGGGAATTACAGCATCATTTACCTTTGCCTTTGCAAGGGACCTTAAAGTCCATTTCATTCCCAGCCCCTGCCATGGGCAGGAACACCTTCCCTTATCCCTTGCTCAGAGCTCCATCCAGCCTGGCCTTGAACACTTCCAGGGATGGGGCAGCCACAGCTGCTCTGGGCAAGTGTTATGAGCTTCCCCTGAAGGCAAGGGTATCCCAGGTTCTTGTTAATAAATATCTTGGGATGGGTTAAAGTGAAGCAACACAAAATATTGTGTTTATAAATATATATATATGTATTTTCTTTTTTTGAGCTTTATTTTAGAACAGTTTGTTTGCAATGGGAAGCAGGTTTGTAGCCATTTTGGTTATGATTGTCTACAGATTGTTTTGAATCAATATCCATTAACATTCCAGTCTGCCAGAAACCAGTGATAGTGCCTCACTGTCCTCACAGGGAAGAATTATTTTCTGCTATCCAATCCAAACCTACTTTCTGCCAGTCTGAAGCCACTGACCAAGGCCAGTTCATGCTCAGGCAAAGAGTGTGAAAAATAGACCAGGCCACAGTGCTGTTATTTCAGATCCCATCATCCTGACAAATTCTTGGGCAGGTTCTCCCAAAGCTGGAAGCTTGCACAGCTTGAAGCAATGAGGCTCACAGGATTTCCCTGCAGAGCTGTTCTCTGTAGGGAGGCCAGTGCAGTCAGGGAATGGTGGTGTGGCATTTTTCATGGTGCAGCAAAGGGAATGTGAGTGTTTGCAGGCTTTTTTTCTCCCTAACATTCCCATTTTTGGTCACACAGTCCCAGCTGAAACATAGCAGCAGCAGTGGTCAAGTATCAGAGGGAAAGGTAATGGGAGGAACAGGTTTTGCATGTTGTTGAGCTGTAGTTGTTGATGTCTGTAGAACTGAGTCACTGAACCATTCGTGTTGATAATTAAAATGAAGAATTCTTAAAACATAATTAAGAAAAAAAAAAAAAGCCTGAATCTTAAATAAATCATCTTCCCCTATTTACTCTTTATGCATTTTTCCATTCCACATATTCTAAGTCTTAGCACCTCCCCTTTTTGGCCTTAGTTTTTAGTTTCCAGGGCATGGTTTCTTTTTATTTATTTAGGACTTTTTAATTTTGTTTCATTGTTGGTCCTAACTACTTTTTAATGGTATTTCTGTAGTTTTACTTTTTTTCCATTTGAAAACTGCAATTCTGACAATTACTAATTCCAAACAGGGGGGAAATTATGGAAAATCTGCAGATTTCAGAAGACAAATCTAAATTTAGTGTCCTAAACAGCTGTCACTTCTTAGAGAAGGCCTTTCCAACAGACCAGTTTTGGGTTTGAGAGCTGCAGAACCATCTATGAAGTTGTCTAACACAATCTTCACATTCAAAAGGATTCCAGCAGGTCTTTGAGAACATATTTTTATTTCCAAGGGGTCTGATGCAATCCTTATCCTGTCTGCAGGCAGTCTGCTGCTAACTTCTGCTCATGATTCACCAGAGTTCAGCAGCCTGGAGGGCAGAGAGAAAGACACAGAGCATCTGTTCTGGCAGGTTAAAAGATTAATTTCTGAATACTAAAAATAACTTCTTTATAATTCCATCCCATCTTGCTTCCAAGGACCTGAGATTTGGCAAATTTTAATGAAGTGAACCTTGCAACACCTCTGTGAGGCTGATGTAGATATCATCCCCATTGACAGGTAAATGAAATTATAGCACAGATGAAGACAAAGGCCTGGGTTCAGGAAGCATCCCATGTGGACATCCTCTCTTACTGATGCTGCTAGCAGCATCAGGGGACATTTTTTCTGAAATAATTAAATCTGATCTGGAAGTCATTGCCTAGACACAAAAGCCCATTTTTGGCTTGAGGAAATGAGTAGACATTACACATGGACAGCTCTGGAAACAGTTCTTACTCACAACAAGGCAGAGTCCTCTGGAAGAAACTGAAAGCAATAACAGTTGTGAAAGAACACTGGGTTTTTTTGACTATTCAAAATGCTTTTTCTTTCTAGACTGAAAAGAAAGCACTCAGAAAACTCTGAATACCAGAAGAAAATGGAATTTCAGATCATTTTCCTCCTGAAAACTCTTGGTGATTCATATTCTTAACCCTTGTTTTTGTTTTGTAATTGTAGAAATAAGTCTGCAACAGAAAATGGAAACTTTTCTTTCCAGGAAGTGAAAAAGATTGGGCTTAACCTAGACAAAATAAAGCAAAGTAAACCCCTTGAAATTAATATTATTGATTGGGTTTTTTTCTTTTCTTATGGGAACAAAAATGTCTCCATTGACTCCCTGTGTCCTTCAGACTCTGGGAAGAAAATATGTGAAACATCTTTTTGTTATTCCTCGGCAGCCTCAGATGGTTTTAAGATTTTTTTTTTAATTTGATAAGCTTTATTAAGCTTGCTATACATCATTATCCAGTTGTTTAGAACATAATCAGTGGGGTGAAAAAACTTAAGGGGATGTAAAGACAAGAGAGGGTGAAACTGAGAACAAGATTGATTTCCCCCACATTTAGCTGTCCTCACTTAGTTGAATCTCTCAGATGAGAGAGATGAATCACTCCCTCGAGGTGCTTGAGACAGAGCCCCATGTGAGCAGCTTGAGCCAGACATCCAATTTTCAGAGAGCTGATACTCAGCAGGACTAATCCTGCCCCAGTTCCTGCCTCTCCTCTTCCAGCTGGAATTACAGCTCCAGAGGACAGTCAGCTGCCTGGAGCTTCAGCTCCCAGCCCAGGCAGATTTTGAATGATCTGCTTATTTAATAACAGCAAAAAAAAATAAATACCAGTTTACATGAATTATTGTGTTGTTTATTCATTACTCCATGTCTTGAATAAGGATGGGTTAGTTGTAGGTTCAACTTGGATGCAAGAACAGCAGAAGTCCAGGGTGAAAGTCCACCAAGCTCAGCATCGTGGCCCATGGAAACATAAATATCATATTCCATTGAAAACAGGTGAGAATCAAGTACATCTCAAGTGACACTCCCCTAGGATACTCTTCCAGTCTCTAATAACCAGCTTGAGGATTACCTGAGATTAAGGTGATACCTTGGATTTGTAATGTTTTGACAGCCTAAATGGTTTTGATCCTGTGAAAATAAAGCCTGGCAGGAATACAGCATTCCTTGCAGCCTGCACCTCCAATTCCATGAGGGGGAGAACCTAAGGATGGCTGGAGTTCCTGCAGACCTGTCTTGGCTGATTGAAATGTCACTCACTTGCCACCTGTGACCAGTGTACTTCGTGCAATATGAATTTCAACACAGCATAATTCAATTTCTCCCTTTGCTTGACCACATGCTGAAGTAACTGTGAAGAGCTGTGTAGACAAAAGGTACCCTGAGTTTGTAGTTAAAGGTTTGTTATGTGGGGTAGGAGGAATTTGTAGTCCAAGCACTCACAGGAAAATGAGCAAACCAAAGTGGTGCTTCAAGAGAGCAAAATCAGGGCCTGATTTTGGTGTGAATGTTTGAACACGTGTGTACCCATGGATGCACAAGAAAGGTCATGCAAGCATTGAAGTAAATACACAGAAATGGTTTTTCCTTGGTGGAAATAAGGGCCTTCTGACGTCTTTGCTTAAAAGAAAACCATGATTCCTAGCTTGGACTACAGATTCATTACTTAAGGTTCCCTGAAAGATTTGAAGAAAATTTAGGTGTAGAGAATTCTAACAGCAATGTTAAGATAATGAAAAGGAAGCTCTGCAACATCAGAGGAGAAGGAGAGACAAGAGCTGATTAAGGGTGCCAGTTATAATAATAAAATAACGAAAAAAAAAACCAACCCAAACAAACAGTGGTGGTGGTTGTGGTAGTGCCTTGCATGAAGATCCTTTTTATTTTCCTTCAGAAAAAAAGATCAACTTCCTGACCTGCTAAATAATTGGATGGAGCAGAAGTTGGCTACCACACCCTATTCAGTGCAGGCAAATCTCTTTTTTCAGGGGCTGCACTTTAGCACATGCTCAAGGAGAGCTTGCATTGCCATCTAAATATTTTGAATTCAACCATATGCAGAAGCACATTCTTCAGTTACAATCTCAAGCATGTACTTTGGGGAAAAAAGCAGTAAAAAAATCACTTTGTCATTGAAGTCAGCAATTTTGACTCTGCTCAGAATGTGGGACTGATTGGTATAAGCTGCCCTTTAATGTAGCATGTGTTCAGAGTAGAAACATATTTTATTATGTCTAAATCTATCATGAGGCCAAATTAATCTCTGGCACACAATAGGGATGACTCTGACCAACTGCAGTTTTTTTCCTGTGAAAATCAAAATGTAGCAACCAATTTCTATGTAATTCTGGGAAAACCAAGTAAATCAGTATTTTTTAATTTTACTGATTTAATTTATAAGTGACATAAGCAATGTATAGCCAAACAGTAACCATAAATTATTAAAAACGGGTAAATTGACTTTCTGTTGTACATTTGTCTACTGGCTACATAGAAAATAAGCTTGGTGTAACTCTGCCCTGACTCCTGGTTTATACTTGTTACTTTGGCAAATCCTTTTTTAATCAATACATTTGAAGGCTAAATGGAGAGCAAGTTTTTGAGCAATGAAAACAAAAAAGGAATTTTTTGATTTGGGAAAGCATATGAGCATGCATGGATGCAGTCCTGCTTAGAACACACTGAGCTTCTCTGGATTTAATCCAAGCATAAATCCAGCAAAGCATATGTTCTAAAAACCTTGTTGTGTCTGGGCATGTGTTTTGGGTGAAACCAGCAACATTTACATTAAATTTCATTCAGAGAGCAGATCCAACCAAAAGGAAGAGGAGAACTTGAAAGAGATATCTGCAATTTTCATGAAGTTACAAGAGTTTAACTTAAATTTATATTGTTCCCATGCCTTGTAAATTGGCCCGTGCTTGAGTATGTCTGTAATAATTTGCTGGGATAAATTGTAAATGGCTTTCATGTTTGAGATATTAAAGAACACTTTGCTTATTTGGGAGGTTAGTTTTGCAGGGAAATAGTTGGATAGAAAACGTGTTATTTTACATTCAGAGAATGCAAACCAGATTCCTGATGCATTGAAGGCATTGGGACCAGCCCTGCCATGACCTACAGTGGGACAGATGTGGGAGACTCCATGAGAGCAGGGAATGACCTCAAAAAATCCATATATCTGGTGCCTGATAGAGTCTGAATCCAAGCAGTTTTCTTGTCCAGCCAATGAATTTAATATTTATATCATGTGAGATTGGACAGACTGAAATCACATCCATCCTTGTGCTCCTCCTGTTGTCACATCCACATCACATTGTGGAGACCACGTGGACAGAGGCATTGCACTGACTGTGAAGCCACAAAATGAGGCAGGATGTTGATTCCCAGTCATGGCAGAAAGTTCCAAAGCTGAAATGTGTCAAACAGAAAAAGCAGTCATTGGTAGTCTTTAAATAAAGAGTTTGGACACAGTCCACCAGAGCATCTTTGTGGGACTAATCACTGGGGCTGTGGTAAAGCCAGAGTTTGTTGAATTAAATTTATGGGTAACTATCTATTAAAAGTACCAAGCAATAATGCATTCTTTCAGAATTTATCACAATAGCATTAATTAGGATACATTTTGTGGGCATTAGTGAAGCTCTCACAAGTATTTTCCAGATATTTGATCATAATTTAGCATTAGTCAGGCTTGAGTTAATGGACACCAAAGGCTTTATTTCCTGAAAAATCCCCTCTTGTTTGGTGAGTCCCACTGCTATTATATCATTTAATATTCATTTTCATGACACTAATTGTGTGGTATTGATTCAGATATTGCACATTATTGGGACTCCATTTTAATTCAGTGTTAGTGCAGCATTAAGATGTAAAACAAAAGTGTTAGCATTTTAAATTAAAAGTCTGACTAAAACATTTGCATTTAGTGGAATTCTGCTGCCCCCACTGAGTCAAGAAGTCAATCCAGATCTTCCTTAAGGGTGCAGATTTGTAAACAAATGTCACAATACCTTTTAATTTTAGCAGTCCAAAGGATTTCTGAAGTATTTAGAGGATCTAAAGTATGACAAGGCTCTCTTCAAAAGTAAAGGACCTTTACTTTGTTACCAAAAAGTCACTGGGATATTTGACTTTGATTTCAGTGGCTGAAACCACCTCCAAAGAATTTGCCACTTGTTGCAATATTGAAATATTGCCAACAAATATTGAAATGGCATTGTTTCACCAAGGGTAGACTAAATTTAGACTTCTCTCTACTGGACTTTTTTTTCTACAATTAAGCCACAAAGCAAATGCCCCAAGAGGAGAGAAAAAAGCACTTATTTTCCCCATCCTTTATACCTGTGTGTCTCCCACCATGGCCTTATCATGCCATATAAGCAAAGGACAGAACCCTTGTTCTGAGCATAAAAATGTCCCATTACAGTGAAAATTCCACACATGTGGCTTTTAGGATAGTGTCCTTCCAATTTCCTTTCCCTGAGCCTAGTGTGGTCCCACTGAAATCTGTTACAATACATCTCTAAACTTCAAATATCTGTACATATGTTCATATATATTACTCATATATATATATATTCTTTTTCATGCCAGTCTGCTAAAACTTATGATCATTGAGGCTTGTGCATCTTTTATTTTTAAGAAAAAGGAGGTTTGGTCATGCTAATTAGACTGTAAGTAAGTTTTTTTTAAAAACTGGATAGTCTTTTGCTGAGCTGTGGCCATGGTTATCCAGAGCAGCACACAATTAAATACACTTTTCCTCCATTCATTATGGCTGTGAGAGGCTCCTGTTTTACTGTTTTTATTAAGGAGAGAAACAAATAATCATTTTGAAGATGCTGTGATCAATGGGGAGAAGGGAAGAAGCCTTTTGCACTGTCCAATTTTAAATTTGCTAACTTAGAATTTACTCCTAACTGGAAGCAGTGCTCAAGATGATTAGACACTCAAGATGCTGAGGAATAGAGATGTATCCAGATCCATGTATTTAAAATCCATTCAAATGGTACATCCAGAAAGCACACCCTTACTTTTTAGGCACTTATTGTTTGAGGCAGAGAGAAAAAACAGAGGGAGGATACAGAAGGGAAGATATGGAAGTGAAAGATAAATGGGAAAGAAAAATCTGCTTTCTGTGCATGACAGGGACAAAATTCTGCACAGAATCTGCTTCTGTGTGTGGAACAAGGACAAAATTCTGCCCAAAATGTTTCCAAAGTTGTTTCCAAAAGCATCAATTCTAATAAAAAAAGTGGAATCTGGACCCTGGGTCATTTCTCCTCTGGGACAGAGTACTCAGTCTAAGACTGCACATGCAAACAATGCTGAGCAGAGAAAGAAATCAGGCAGCTGCTGGATGCCACTCCTCTCTAGGTTCCCTCAGATCATCTCCACCTCTCTGCTAATGGAGATAACCTGACATGTTTGTGCACACTGGAACTCATAGTGGAATTCCATGGTGATCCATCTCCACTTGTGCTTCCTGAATGAGTTGCAGCTACTGAGATCAGATGTTGAGACCTCTCCTTTGTGCCTCTCAAACCTGCTGTGAGCAGTGCAGAGCAAAAGCCAGCAAGCAGCAGAGCATCTTAGCACCCCCCAGGAACCATAGCTCTGCTTCACAGAGCAGAGTGAGGAACTGAAATGAGAGTTATTACTGTTAAAAACTCTAGAAAGCATTTCTTAGATGTATCTCCCCAAGAATGCTGGCAGCTTTGCAGCATCCAAAGCTGTATTATGTACATCACAACTGCAAAAGGCTCATATTTCATAGCCCAAACCCATGAACATTTAAGAATAGAAGAATGTTGTAAAACCTTTAGTTGAAATATTCAATATAAATAGTCTCCACAACATTCTTCTTCAGATGTGGTTTCAAACTCAAGTACTGGGTTTGTGTCCATGGTATTACTAAAGATGTTAGCTCTTCTTGGAGGCTTGAAAATCTCCTGAGGTTTTTAGGTGACATTTATGTATATGAGTTCAGCATTGTCATAAACAGTTTCATAATAAAGTTGCATGAAAAGTATAGTTCTGAACTGCACCACTTGGCCAGCCAGAGCAGCTCTCTCTTCTACTCCTGGCCAGTGCCAAATCTACAGAAAGATACAGATAAAACCCTGCAGAGGAAACTGAATAAGAAACTGGTGCCAGCTGGGAATGCTTTGTTCCCTTTTGTTGCTATTTTGTCACTATTTTGTCTTTCAGGGCTGCTCCTTTAGCTTAGCAAGAGCAAATAATGACGGATGTAAATTAAAGTCTTTATAGAGATCTGACTGATAGATGCAGATTGATCTTTTGGACAGAAGTTAGCTATGGAAAATTTTCTTGAACATCTGAAAAGGCAGTCTGAAATATATGTCAAGTCTGTGATGGGTAGAGATAAAGCTTTGCTCTGTGCAGGGTGTCCTGTAGGAAAAAAAGGCATGTATAGAAAACTTCAGGCATGCTTTGGCCATTTGCTTAGGGTTTTGGGAAATCCTGGCTTTCAAGGCCACATGGTGAGCCATTGGTTTGTTGTAGCAGTGTGCCATGAATTTCTCAGGGCACAGGATTGTGTCCAGCTGATTCTGGAATATCCCCAGGGAGGAGACTCCACACCCTCTCTGGTCACTGCCAGGGCAGAAGTTCTGCCTCCTGTCCAGGTGGAACCTCCTGGGCTCAGTCCCTGCCCGTTCCTCTGGTGCCATTGCTGGGCCCCCGGAGCAGAGCCTGGGCCCTGCTCAGAGCCCTCCCTGCACACAGGGACACCCAGGGCTGAGGGCCCCTCTACTGCTGAGTCTTCTGCAGTCCATTCTTAGAGTGTTGTCTTTTGACAAGAAACTCACTCCGGGCAGTGGAACATCTCCAACAAAATATTTTTCAGTTACGCTCCAAACATAAGAATTGAAAATAAACCTTGTAATCCTCACCCAAACATAGCACTGAGCAAAGGTTTTACCAGACACTGATTTTTGCTAGAGGTCTAGGGTTTCTTTCACCAGAATTTCAGTGTGCACTAAGCTTTCTATTCTTTTGAGAACGTAGAGCTCAGCTGATGGAATCAGCACTTTCTTTACCACCCCAGTCCATTACCAATATGCAGGACTGGCTTCCTCAAGCTTTACTATTTGATGAGTACTTTAGCAGCAAGAATCTTGTACAGCATTTGTTACTAATGAATGTCAAACCAAACCACATCTGTTTCTGTATTATGTTCTCTAATTATCTCAATCTTGGTGTGGTTTAGGCTGGGGAAGCCTCATGGCAGCTGAGAACAGAGCAGCACAGACTGCTCTGCTTGGCCACATCTGGGAGCTCAGAGTAACATTACTTAAAGAGGGAACAGTTCAAACCTATTTATTGTTAGGCTTGTGGCACCATAACATCATGTTGGGCTTCCCAAAGCCATGAAAATTTTTCTTCAGATACTTTCAGTAGAAGCTGCTTGAGGTCCCTCTTATTTGTATTAGAAGGAGTCAGTGCTGGATCCTCCTGGGTACAGACAGGTGCTTGTCCCATGTTGTCACAAGTGAGTGTCACTCAGAGAATGTACTTGCTGGGTTCTGCTCACTGAAAAATGAATTTGGGGTTGGCCTGAAATGATGCAGTGATTTTGGCAAAGCTTTTCAGAAAAATTTGATAAAATTTTCTGTTTGGGTTGCTTTAGTGGAGCAAGGATCTTTATCTCTTTTTATGAGAACACCACTTTGGATATGAGGGACCTTTTAGATGTGAAGAATTGGTTACCCTTGTCCTATTCCACATCTAAGGCATTATCCATATCCACATTAGGGATATTCTGGTTTAGACTGGTGGGAGAAGGTTCCTTTGCTGGCTGCTGTTCATAAAAGGATCACCGCCCAAGAACAGGGCTGTCCAAGACATGGGAAAGAGCAGCTGGAGCTTGGTGCTCTCTCTGTAGTGGTTGGGATACTCACTTGGAAAAGGGAATGCCTGGTTCTTGTCCCTCTGCCAGGGATCACTTCAGCTTATTGTGAAAATGCTTCAAAAGGGAGACTGAAAAGCTGTCCAGATCTGACAAAGAGTTTGGAGGCCAGGGCATTCTGGGAGCTGAGGATTTGACACTTCTCCATGGGAGAAGGCAGTGAATCTAAATCTCTGGTACTTTGGTTAAGCAGCTTAAGCACTGGGTTAGGTAGAAAGAGTGGCATTTTTTTTGTTATTTTTCAGTGTTACCTAATGAAGCTTTTGATTTCTCATTCAGTTCTTTGCTTTTATTGGAATTGTCAGCAATGAAAACAAAAATATTTCCATTGACTCATAATGACTTTTTTTCACAGAATCACAGAATATGCTGAGTAGGAAGGGATTTTTTTCTATAAGAGAAAAAAGAAGAAATCATTTATGTTCAAGGCTAAATGTTTTGTTTGTTTGGACTAAGAACTGAAAAGTTCATTATTTGCACAAAGTATTAACTGAGGGTAAGTGCTTAATGGGTTTCGTAAAGATTTGAATATCATGTAAAGAGAAAGGAAATTCTAAGTGCTTTGGAGGACTGGATCAGAATCTGAAAGATCTTGAAAAATTGGCAAACCAGTCCAAGATAAACAAAAACATTCTCAGTAAAGCCATGCACAAAGTGATACAAATAAGAAGGAGCAAGCACATCTAAAGCAGGAGATAATTCCCAGGCAGAAGTGCTACCAAAAAATATGGGCATAACTCTGGGTGGCAGAGCATCAATGACATGAAGCTGTGACAACAAGAAAAGGTAAATCTCACTGAATAATACAGTCAGAGGTCCTTCATTGACAGAAGGGCTAAGATTGAGTCCCCCTTTGTTTTTGTGCAGAGAATTAGGTTATTTATACATTAAAGGAGGGAGTGAGGGGTGTTTTACTTTCTTCCCAATCAAGTGTGGCTACAGAAGGGATTGTTGAAGTTCTCACACTCATTTGTTTAATGTCATTTCTCAAGGCATCCAAGTCAGTGTTGGTAAGAAGTAGAAATGTCCTGGAGAGCTGTGTTTGCTCATCACCACGCACACAAATCCTTCCTGCAGCTTCCAACCCTGTGTAAGAGGTGCCCAAGGAGGTGAAGCTTCACTTCAAACCTCCCACAACTGCAATTCCAGCCACCAAACTGCAACGTTGTCCTGAGGTTGGTGCTGCCCTGGCATGGCATGGCCTGGCAGGAAATCCATGCAGTCACCCCAAGGCTTCTGTGGAGAGATTTCCTCAGTGTACAGACCACAGAGAAGAGGAAAAGGCATCTGACCACTGCAAAGAGAGTTAGTCAGGGTTGGTGGAGTAAGAATGAAGCCAACCATTTAGATCCCCACCAGTCTAAGAGACTTTTTTTCCTATTCTTTCTATTACTAAAGCATTGCTGCTTCTGTTTCCTATTACTTTGTGTTCCCGTTATATCACTTGAACAACAAAGGGCCCATAAAACAAGTGTCAATAACCTTTCTGCATTCTTAATCATGCCTTTATGTGTTCAGACTGCCTAAAAGGGCTGAGGATAAATAAGAAAGCCCAAGGTGTGAAATTAAACTCTGAACTGGGAAAAGAAAATATATGTGCCTGGTTTATGGCCTCCACGAATGGAAAGAAATTGGTTGGGATATGAATCTTCTATATTTGGTACCAGAAATATATTGGGGTGGGGGTGGGGGTGGAGAAAGAGTGTTGAATTATCCCTCAGTTTTATCTGCTCACCCCTTTTCCATATAAGAATTGCCAGGACTACATCACATCTGGGAGGTCTGGGCAAAAGTGACCCAAGAGACTCATCCTTGGATTTCCTCACTGGGCAACAGGTGTTATTCATGTTGAGCAACAAGACTTCCTTAGTCCAGGCCACAAGAGGACACAGAAAGTCTGAAAACTTTCCTCTAAGCAAAGCCCATGAAGTAATTTGAGTTACAACTTAGAGGGAAATAAACCCTTTTAAAACTCCATGGCTTTCTCCCATACTGGGAGCAGGCTTGCCAAGATTTCTGCCCATTAAGTATTTTTATGGGCAGTTTCTAAAGCCCTGAAAATAGGGATTTCCAAAGGAAATGCTGACCCAGATGGAACTGCAGCAGTGTAAATGAGGCTGCAATAACACTGCTGGGTTCCATAAAGAAGCAGGAAAGCATTCACCTGAAATTCATGTTTGGCATCACGTGCCCCCCCTTACTCTTCACATCTTTCAGCATTTTGTGCTCAGTGCAAAGAGAATAACTTTACTTCCTGAGCATCTTTAACATTTTCTGTGCCTGTTATCCTGGTGGTTTTCTTCAACTTTCCCAAAGACAATAGGCATGATCTTTTTATTATTATTTGTTATAAATGGTATTTTTTTCTGTTGGAGCAAATTTTGAATATTCTAGAACTACACAGATCTAAGCATATCAAAATGAGACCTCAAGAAGTGAACACCACTGGTTGCAGAGTGTGTGTTGCTAAACTCTGTAGGAGGGAAGCAGAACTAGAAAACATTCCAGATTTTAAAATATCCTTTATACCTGTAATCTGGTTTAGCATCAAGGATTTTGGTCACTTAATGTGAATAGAGCAGACTGACAGATGCAGGAACTCTGTACAGTGCTAAAAAAAAGTAGAAACAAAGTACTTTTTAAGAGTTAATTGGGTGAAACAGTTTTAAAAGAGCCTGAGACTGTGCATCTTGTGATCATTTTTGCTGTACTTTCTTGTGTGTTAATCTGGTGTAGACAGCATGCCAAGTTTTTGATAAGATAACAATAAAACAACAACCTGAAGACCTAAAGAGTCCCATGCATCTCTCAATTCTGGCACAGAACTGTTAAAAGAGGTTTTCTCCCATCAGGGGAGCCTCTGGGGCTCAACCAGGGGAGAACCCACAACAAGAAATATCTTTTTACTGTCCTACTGCAGCTTTTCATTAACATGACCATGCAGGGACAGCATGGTAGCAGCCACCTACCCTTTGAAATGTTTTTAAAAATATACACCAAACACATTGCCTCTGTCTATCTAAAGTCTGGGTTTATTTTCATACATTCATGAATTTTCTTAAACCTTTCTTATTGCCAAATGTATTTGCCAAAACAATGGGCAGGAAAAGTATTGTAATCATTCTGTCTTCTTTACAAAACAGTTTTTCAGGGCATTTTTGGGGATATTACATTATGGTCTCAAGAGGTAACAGAGAAGGTAAAGAAAAAGTTGAAGGAATTTTAAGAATCACAGGACAAATACAAAATTAGCCACAAACTCAACAAGATGAAGGCTGGAAGGAAAACAATGCCTTTAAGCTTAGTTTCCTTTTACTGTTAGAGAATCCTTCTTGGGAACTTGGGAAAGTATACTTTACAGGGATACTCAAAGAAAACACATTAAGAACAATTTTTTTAATTTTGACAAAGGATTCCAAGAAGTTTCAAAGGAACCTCATTAGAACTATAACTATTAACTGGAAAAATCAGCCTTAAAGGCTTTCCCTCCAGGAATATGCCATTGAAACATTTTTTTCCTCATGCTTTCAATGAAAAGGAAGACTTCACATCTAGAAACATTAGTTAGTGTAACAATAGTAGCAAGTTGCAGTGTTGCAAACTGAGGAAATTTAATTTACTTTTTACTGGGGAGGATTATTTCCTATAATCAGCAGAGTAGAGTTTGTAAGATTCTTATTTTTTAATGCAAAGATCCACCAGGAGGAATTTCCCTGTCCTTATATAAGAGTGCATTTAGACTTGTCTACTCCAGACTTGTTTATAATTAATAATCAATAATTCTGGGCATGATTAATCTTATGTATCCCATTTCTCCAAATGAAAAGGTATGTGTATACCAAATATGTATTTAGTTGTGAGCTGCCAGCATCTGTTTACACAAAATCTTGAGAGAAAATACTTATATTTGCCTTTGTGATATGCAGGGCAAGAGTTGGAGTGCATGGACATATTTTCATGGGCAAATGAAAGCACATGCAGTGGCCTAAGGGATGGTGAGACTGACTGGAAAACTGAAGTACAACTGAGACAACAATCAGTGGGGATAGGGTAAGAAATGACAGCCCACTCTTTCTTCTTCAGGGAGCAAAGGGAAAGGAAACAACCTTCCAAAAGTCTTCCTGAGGAGGAAAGAGAGAAATGTCTGGGCTGTGTTCAAGGCCCCATGGGCAGCAGGGGAGGGGGGATTCTGCCCCTCTGCCCNAGTTTAGATGGGATATTGGGAAGAAATTTTTTCCTGTGAGGGTGGTGAGGCCCTGGCACAGGTTTCCCAGAGCAGCTGTGGCTGCCCCATCCCTGGCAGTGTCCAAGGCCAGGTTGGATGGGGCTCTGAGCAGCCTGGTCAGGTGTAAGTTGTCCCTTGGCCACCTCCTCACTTGACACATCTGTAAACAAAGGCAGTGTTAGCCACTCTACATTTTTGTACCATGAAAATTATGCTGGGTCTTCTGTTAGCTATTTCTAGGTTTCAGCATGCACACATGAGTTCTGCTTGTGGCCTGCAAGGCTAAGAGGGAATTGGCAGAAAGCAATAGAGTCACATAATAAGCAGTGTTGTATCATACCTCTGGAAAGTAGCAATACATTTGGAAAACATAAAGAAATTTGCATGTGGATATGAAGATTAATTTTAGTATTTTGTTCTTCTTTTCAAAACTGCTCTAAAATTACCAATCCCTTGATTTCTAGAGAAGACTATGTTTAGTGTTTTTTGGAGCAATCCACTTGAGTTTAGTTTTAAGCCAAAGGAAATATGTCCTTATTTACACCCAGTTGATCTCTTCAGATTCAGTGGACAATTACAAATGGAGAAAGGGGATAAATTTGTTGTATGGCTGCTTTATCTAAATCCATGAACCAAGCATCACGTAACTGTGTCTTCCACAGGAATCCATCCAGCCTGCACAGCTAAGATGTGGTAACCCACAGGAGGTAAAACCCTTGATGGGCAGAGTAAAGTGGAGCTTCAGGAGGCAACCTCAAGACTGCAAATGATCTTGTTGTGGTTTAACCCCACACAGCCACTCACTCTCCCCTAACCCACTGGGAAGGAAAAAAGCTGGAATTGGCAGGGTGAAAGCCAGAAACCTCATGGGTTGAGATAAAGATAGTTTAATAAGGAAAGCAAAAGCCAGGCAAGACAGCAAAGCAAAACAAGGAATTAATTCACTACTTCCCATAGGCAGGCAGGTGTTCAGCCATCCCCAGGAGAACAGGGCTCCTTCAGACATACCTGGGGAAGAAAGTGCCATCATTTCAAACATTCCCCACTTCCTTCTCATCCCCCAGCTTTATAAGCTGAGCATGATGCCAAAGGGTCTGGAATGTCCCTTTGGCCATTTGGGGTCACCTGTCCTGGCCATGTCCCCTCACAACTCGTGCACCCTCCTTGCTGATGGGGTGTGGTGAGAAGCAGAAAAGGCCTCAGTGATGTGTAATGGCTGCTCAGCAAGAACTAAAACATCCCAGTGTTACCTACCCTGCTTCCAACACAAATCCAAAACACAGCTCCCTGCCAACTACTGTGAGGGACATTAACTCTGTCTCAGACAAAACCAGCATATCCTTCAACTCTGAGTTTTCACATGCCTGCTGCTAACAGCTCTGAGCCTCTCCTGCAACATGTGCATGGTACTTGCATTGAAAGCCAGTTAAACTCCAGGGACTGAAGGGGACACACCAGGATTTGGGTATTATGCCATATAATAAGCACTGACAACAGAATACATGGAGTTGCACTAATTCCAAGGCCTTTTTCACACTCATACAGTATCCACAAAATTCACACTTCCATTGCGATACAGCCTCATGGCAAGTCCCTGTACTTATGGCAGAATATACCAACATGTGCCTTTATGTTCTTCATTGTCAGGATAATCCTCTTAAAACCTCTTTTTTCAAGTGATTTTTTTTTTCATGGATTGTACAGATTTTATTGGTGCAGTAATCATCTTGGTTCTGAACATCCCATTTCCTCCCTCAAAACCTGTGGGGAGGTTTCTGCAGAGAATCCTCCTATTTCACATGTATTCACGTGTTTTGGGGAAATGAAGTGACATAATGCTTTCAATAATTAATAGTAAGTTAATATCATAGAATATTCTGAGTTGGAGGGGACCCACAAGGATCATTGAAGTCACACTCTGGGCCTTGCACAGGACAGCTCTTATTTATGCTAGTAAAGAGCAGCTGGGCCTGGCATAGATCCTTTTAAATGCATAAACAAGGATCATATATTTTCTAGCTTTGAGTCTGGCTCTTATTTCCAGGGGTCAAAATTTCTCTTGTCTGGCATTTCTAGTCCTGCAGGTCCAGCTTCTCTCACTTACAACCCCTAAATTCCCTATTCCTGAGAGAAATGTCACAATATAACATAGAATAATTATAGCTGGAAAAGACCTCTATGACCAGCGAGTCGGCCACCAAACCAGCACTGACCCATGTCCCCAAGTGCCACATCTGCATGGTTTTGAGCCCATTTGCCCAGAGGGACAAATTTAGCTCTGGTGAAGCTCTCAAGGATTTTATCTTGCACAAGAGCAGCTGCAGAGACTCTGCATTGCACCTGATCCTAGCTAGCCCCTTCCCCACACTGCCAGTGAGCTGAGGTACTGGGAGTTTTCACTGTTTAGGGTTTACCAGCAAGACACTGACACAGTCTCCATCAACTCACTTCTCACCAGGGATTAGTTCTACCAGCTCAGGCCCTGCACATGCAGGATGGAGGGGGAAAGCTCAATTACAGAAGCCTTGCAGCCTTGGCCCACTCACAGTCCTTTCTCAGACAGAATTCCTGTATTCCTGCTCTCCTCAGGCACCGCCCTCTCCATAAAGGCAGCCCTGCTGCCTGGCCATCTGCACTGCCACTGGCTGGGGACAACAGCAGCATAGCAATCACCGTGGTGGGGTTATCTGATAGCCATTAAATGGAATCCAGATTAGCAGAGCAAATACTTGTGAGCCTGCCTGATGGCTTTGCACTGCAAGACTGAGCTGTGGCGAATCTGGAACTCGGCGCTGGCGCTTCTGCGCTCTCACTCAGGTGCCACCTAAGTGCCCTGGTCCAAGGGGACTTGGAGGCAGCTGAAGTGACGTTCTGGTCACCTAAAAGCAGTGTTTGGCTGCATATCTGTGTGCATCTTGTCCCTTTCAAAGGCAAGGTGAAACTCTCTTACACAGGGTTTGTATCTCCTGCTCTTTAAAGGAATACTTTTTTCATCTGCGACACCTATGGATTTAAGCATTTTTTCTTGTTTTACCTCTCTGTGAGAGATCACAAAGCAGAGAGAGGCTGGACTGAGAAGATAATGTCTTTCCCATTTTTCTAAATGATTAAGAAGGAGCTTTCACATGTTTAATTTAGACTGCAATTTCTTCACTGGGCTTGTTATTCAGATCCTCAGCCTGCAGTACAGCAAGACAGACAACCCAAGATATATCTTGCTCCCAGACGCTGGAGAGTAGCATGATTAATTACATGGAGCCTTCTAACAGCTCACCAGCAACTTTTCTCTCGAAGCTCAGTTTTCTCACTAGCTGGAAGCAGAAGAAAATGCATTTGTCACCTGGCAGAAGAATCTAGAGCTGGACACACAGGTTTGGTTTTTTTTCCTGAAGAATCCCAAGTGCTGTAGAAGAAAGGCTGTCATGGCCCAGTCTTTATCTTTGGTTGGTGCTGTGGTACCCTCTGTTCTGCTTGAGGGCTGCTGCATTGGCACAGAACTCGTTACTTCAGTGGAGTGAGAACGAGCTCTTCCCTCCTCAGAATTATCAGTCAGGGATCTTTTCAGTTGTGTTTTTATCCGGGCCTTCTTCTAAGCCTTCAGAACCTTTCTTTTGGCTGCTGAGAGATCCTACCACCCAAGCACAAGGGAACATGATTAATGGGTTTATACGTCAGCCTGCTGTGTTCAGCCTGGGATGACAGGCTGGGATTTCCCACTGTTGCTAAACTGCTCTGGTTATGGACTTTGGAAATTAACTTTTCCCTCGAATCCTGATGATTACATTTTCCATTTAGCTCCTCTGATCAGTTCTCACTCACACTTGCAGCTTTCTGAAAAGTATTCTTGGGCTGAGACCAGCAAATCAGGTGGCAGAAGTGAGGTGCTCCTATCCCAAAGAATCCTTAATTCCTTCAGGCTTCCCTGAGGAGCATTGCCTCAGTTTTGAACCTCCTGAAAAGCCAGGTGTTCGTGCATCCACGATGAATGAGGGCTGGCCAGGTGTAAATGATGGAGACATCATACCCTCTAGTGGCAGGAATATCTGTCACTCCAGCGCCTTGGGAGAAGCATTCCAGGATTCTGGAGGCTTGTAAGGGACAGGGAAGTAGGTGGTGAACATCACTTAAACTCTTGTGGAGGAATCCTTTATAATATATTGGCATCTCAAAATCAAACAGAAAGATTTGCCCAGAAAAATGAGTGCCAAATCGTGTCCTTAATATCAAGAGTCCCCTTTATTGCTGACTAGTTCAGCACAGCATAAACCAGGAATAATTGTAGCAAAGGCACTTTTTTGTTGTTATTGTCCTCTTTTTTCTTTTTTTTTTCTTTTGTTCTTAGATAATCTCAGCTGCTAATCCAGAATCACCACTAATTGTATGAAACAATGCAGTCAAGTATCAGACACTTTCCATGCTTGGTTCTCATAAGCAATATATCCTTCAGGGTTAAACAAAAAACAATCTGCAGGAAGCAAAATATCCTAAGTTTTGGCATTATTAAAAATATAAACTTAAAAATTGACTGAGAGCAGGGAGGGTTTATTACCTGACATTTGAGCTCATATCCCTCTAGGTAGTTTTGTTCTTGTACAACAACAGTTGCCTCAGCAAAGCCATGGGAGGGATAAGCATGTTTAATCCATGCCTGCTCATATAGAGGAGGTTGCAGAAAGCTGCTTATGAGTTTGCTTTTGAAAGTCTGGTGTTTGGAGTTTGCTCAGCTATTTGCCTAAGGGCAGGATGACATTCCTGTGGCGTGTGCTTTCTTGAATTCCACATAATACGCTATATATATATATTTTTTTTTTTGCCTAAAATCAGAGTTTAAAAAAAAGAGGAAAACCCCTCCAACTTCAAGAAATAGTAAATGATAGCAAAAGATAATAGGGCTTTAACTGGGTTCTGCTCTGTGATGAAGCATATATTGTTTCTAAGGCTTGGCAGTGGCAAACTGGTGTAATAACCCATTATTTACTGCAGGGCTGATCCAAACCACCATCCTATTTTTGGGTTTCCCATCACATCATTCAAAGGAAGGTCATTGCATTTCAGCACTGCTGACAGAGCTGACAGAGTCACAGGTTTGTTGTTGTCACATGTCAGCCCATCCATTTCACTTTGAGCTAGTTAAGCCAGTATTTTGTAATTAATTAGACACGTCTGGCTAATTTCTGCTCTGTTCATTACAGAGTTCCTCTGAAGAGGATTGACTCAAAGGTGGTGATCAGTTTTGTTGCTTCTTCTGCTCTTGCCAAGAGCCAGAATGCTTCAGTGAACCCCACCACCACAGGCACACCACTCTGCACCAATTATTGCACAGCCACCCATGTGTCAGCACTGACCAATGAAGAAAACAGTAATTCTAAAATAATTAAATAAAATACATAAAATTGTTTTGCAAAAAGCAATTCATGCAAAAATAGCATGAAATGTCCAGGTGTCTTCAGCCATAATCTTGTGTCCTTGTCAAGAGCCAGATTAATCAACATATAAAATGCAGAGTTTTCAAAGATTTCTTTTCCAGAACTGTGCTAATGGTCCAGCTGCAAGCTTTGGCCTCATGTGGCAGGCTGGGGACATGCATTTGTGTGCCTCTCCTGGGCCACCACCACCAGGGAGCCAAGGGTTAAATCCCAGAAAAGGCTCTGGCTTGCACAAACAGGGACCAACATCTCTCTTAAGATGATATGGGGTAATAATCATTGGGACATGATACAGACACTAATAAATGGCATCTGGGGAAAGAAAAGAGATCCCTCAAGGTGCCCTTTGGGGGGAAAAACTAAGATGACTTTTTGTTTTATTAGGCATCAGAGATTCTGCCCAGTTGAGCCTCATGGCACAAAGCCAGAAGGAATCATGCTTCAGTAGTCCTACTGCCTGTGAAATGGCTAATTTCACAATATATTTGGAAATCCTTATTAAGGATAACATTGTTTACCCTCCTTTTCAAGGAGAGTTCAAAATCCTTGTTATTGTTCAAAATCCTCATTAAGAGGTTATCATACACTGACTGAAAAATAACAAAACTGAGAGCAAGGAGCAGGTCTGGCCATGTGTGTGTGATGTAAGGGAAAGAAAACAAATTCGGAGACTTGGGCAAGAAGTAGAGACATTAAGGAAACAAAAACCCAACAGGAAAAGAAAATTCCTAGAGAAGAGGAAAAAAGGATTGAGGACATCCCCTGGCAGGGATGAGGGATGTGAAAACACACAAGGGACAGGTGAGGTGTGAGAACTGAGTATGGATGGAAAGACAAGGTATCAAGACCAAGAGAAAGAGCCTGGGTTCTACTTTTGGAGCTTGGCTGATGATGTGGCACTGGAACCCTTCCTGCTTCAGAGAAAATCTGTCAGCAACTGAAAACCTTCCAGGGTCCAAACTTTCCTAGCTTTTTGCAGCTGGTAGAGAAAAAAAAAAAAAAAAAAAAAAAAAAAAACCAAAAAAACAAAACAGAAAACCTGAATAGGCTACAAGTTCAAAATGGCCTTTGGAGATTTACTTGTTTTTCCAATAAATGTGGGCATTTCTCATGGCCTGCACTTTTTTCAAATAGCAAACTAAAGCAGGCCCTGCTCCTTTTTTAGATATTAGCAATTCTTCAATTTATATCAAGGGACTTAGTCCAGGATGAGACAAAACACTGATGCTCTTCTAGGTAGCTACACTGGCCATAAAAACCACTTACACAACAAATAAAACTGCCAACAGTCAGTGTCCTAGCTATCACCTTATGCTGTTTCTTGGGATATTGTTAGAATAAACTGTATGCCAAGCAAAACATCTTTAAAGAAGGGCAAAAATGTCTCATGGGCAGAAAGGAGTGAGGAAAACATGAGAAACATCCAACAGACACAATGTGAGAGCAGGAGGAGGGAGAGGCAGGACTCCAGACACCCAAGCAGAGATTCCCTACAGCCCATGGAGAGGGCCACTATGCTGATTGTCTAAATCCTGTGAACTAAGCCTCTTAATGAAAAGTTCCATTAGAAAATGAGAGTGAAATAATTTCAATTACTTGTTACCACAGCTTATGGACTGATAAAGGTGGGGACTTATGCTCCTTTCCAAACATTTCTTTTCTTCTCTTAGGGAAAAACATGATCTTTCTTTAATTTTCTCTGTGTATTTCACTACATTCTCTATGGCATTCTGGAAATCATTGGTAGATTTTTAAGACACTTTTGTGTCAGCACCAATTCTATCCCTCCCTCCATATTTAAAGAACCTGTTTTCTCTTCCTAGATCTCTTTTTCTTCCCTCAGAACCCTTTGCTAAAATCTGTCATTTCTTCATCAAGGTTGTTATAGGTAATAAATGATAAAGCCAAGTTAATAATCAAAAAATAGGTTTTTATTTGGTGACCGAGATACGGTCCCCGATAGCCACAATCAAAGGGACAGCGTCGGGATCGGCGCTGGGTGAGCTCTGATCCGACCTCTACCGCAGCGGATCCCCTCTGTTCACGAACGTTGTCTCCGTGGGGTTGGTTTTATACAGCTTTTTCTGCCTGGGGCAGAGGTTCTCCTGTTCTTTTTGCTGCTTCACATATTGATGTAGTCTCCTTGTCTCTGTGCTGGGCTGGACAAAGCAGTTTCTGGAAAGTGATGAATGAATGCTGATGTTACGGGAACCTGGCATTGGGATGCTCGTGCCTGACTCCTCTGGCTATCTTGATCGACTCTGGCTATCTTGGACTCTGGCTATCTTGATTGACTCTGGCTATCTTGATCCACTCTGGCTATCTTGATCCACTCTGGCTATCTTGGACTCTGGCTATCTTGGACTCTGGCTATCTTGATCAACTCTGGCTATCTTGATCGTAGATACTTATCGAGTATTCATTGCCAGGGTGTTTCCTGGACTGTCCTGGGAAAGGGCCCCTCTCTGCTGGAGCTATGTCTTTTAGTTTGCTAATTAGGTCTTTCTCTCTGCTGCCATCTGAGGTTTTACAATTTTGTGAAGCAATCTTTTCCCCGGCTGCTGCTTGTGGTTTAAGACTTTACGAATTTTTCATACAGGCACAACTTACTACACATATATTTTACATAAGCACGAATTATTCCATAACATATATTACAAGGTGCTTTGACAAAGAAATTAACAAAGGAATCTGGCTCAGCAATGGTGTGGCCAGCAGGAGCAGAGCAGTGATTTTCCCTCTGTAGTGAGCAGTGGTGAGACCACACCTCGAATCCTGTGTCCAGCTCTGGGCCTATCACTACTAAGACAGAATGAGTTATTCACTGAAAGGCAGGAATGGGCTGTCCAGGGAGGTGCTGGAGTCCCCATCCATGAAGAAATGACTGGATGTGGCCCTCAGTGCTCTGGTTTAGCTGACAAGATGGGGATTGGCCAAAACTTGGACTTGATGATCTTGGTGGTCTTTTCAAACCTTGATGATTCTGTGATAAATACAAGATTTATATATTTTCTATGTAGTGCTTTTACTCTGTACTCTGATTTATTTTTATGGGGTGGGTCTTTTTCCTCCTCCCCTCTTTTTTTTCTTTTTTCTTTTTTCTTTTTTTTAAATTTTTCCCTTAATTCAGGAGCTGTTGCAGAGACAATTTTTATCAGAGCAGATATTCTCTCCCAGGCTGAACTGGCCCTTTAGACTGCCTCTTCAAATGAAGGTTCTCAGAAAGAAGTGAACATGTGAGCCACACTACTCTGACTAGATCCCTCTTCCTCAGCCACAATAATTTTATTTTATTTTCACCAGTAGGGAGAAAGCAGCAGGGAGATAAAGAGTTTCCAGGAACAGATGAAAGGGACAGCAGATTCCAAGATGGAACAAAGGATAGCCTTGCTTAATAGTCAGCTGATTTTTACTGGGTGTAACCTAGGCATTGAGATCCAGGAAAAGAAGAGCATCAAACTGAGTTTATTGGCTCCTGACAAGGCATTCCCAAAGTCTGGCTGGAGCTGGAAAAGCCCTGGCCTCCCACAGAGGATTCGGTCACTTAAGGGGAAGAGATCAGGATCATTAACTTAATTTCCTGTGTTTTATTGAAATTAGTTCCACACCACGACCTTCAAGACAGGTGGACTGTGTTAAAAACAAAGCAAACCAAAGCTAAACCCAGCAAGGACATCAATCTTATTCTGGATAAGAGGAGGCTTTATAAAGTATTAGAAAGATAAAATAGTTTCCCTCAACATTTGTTTGCAACATGGGAATCCATCTATCTTTCATTAACTTACACAACTTTTTCCATTTGGAAATATTTTTTCCCTAGTTCTTCTTGTTCCATCCCTTTTGTCCTGCATTCTTCTCCTCCTTTCTCATTTCCAGAGCTGCTTCTTCCTTGCTTCATTTTTCCACATTTTAACAGTGCTGAGAAGTAGCCACACCGTGCTGGACAGAAGCATATTTAGAGACTATCAGTGGAGTTAACATGGAACAGGTGGGAAAAAACTCACATTGAAATAACAGCAATGTCTAAGGCCCAGTTCCCTGCATTTACAGCTGGATTAAATTGTGTTTCACACTCTGAGATGTAGCAGGGTCTGCTCTGCCCACAGCTATTGAGGGATCTTCCTTTCCTGCAGGCAGTAAAATATCTGGCAAAGAGATCTCAGGGAAACAGGTTTTTTGCCTTCTCTCGTGTGGGGTGTAGGACAACTGCCCCGTATTAGTAAAGTCCAAAGAGAAATTGAAACACCTGGAAATGTTCAACTGAGATGAAGGGCAAATATAAGATGTTTCAAGCATTTAAAAAATAATTAATTGTGTGATTATATTGTTCATGGTAGTCCATAACAAAATAATGATGGGTATCTAATGACATTTAGATGCAGGAAACTTCAAAGTGCCAAAAGCTCTAAAAAAAATAATCTAAGGCTAAAGTGAGAAACTAAGAGGCAGAAAAGTAAAAAATTTAGTCAAATCAGAAAAGGTTGAATATTCATATGCATATTCATAACCATTTGAAAATGCAACAAATATTGTGTCACACAACAGATCAAGATTTTAACAGAAGAGGACTGAACAGAACAGGAGAGGAGGCTGGAAGGGCTAAAACCAAGGGAAAACAAAAGCTCCTCCATCCTAGGAAAAAAAATCCCAACAATTAAAAAAGAAGAATCCCCTGAAGAAAAAGACAAAAATCCAAGAAAAAAAATCCCTTCTAAAGGAGTTACTTCATTAAATCATTCCAAACAGGGCCTCTGCCAGACTCCACTCCCTTGTAGTAACATAAATAGAATGATTCACTTTCACTGAGTCAAGAGCTTGGAGGTTGCCAGTAACCACTGTATTTCATGGGCTTTTCAAAGTCAGTTGGAAACAGCAAATTAAGGATCAGTTAAAGCTGTTATAAACATGAGGCCTGCCACAGTACAGAGGAGGGAACACACATCCTTGCAATTGTGGTGGCTTCCAAACACACCACACCGAAGGAGAGCTCCAGTGGTTTGTGGAAAGAGATGTTTCCCCTTGTTCCTGGATGTAACACTCACACATTGCTCCTGCTGTGGCTTTGATCTGGTTTTCTCCTCTTATCCCCCAAAAAATACTTTCAGGTTGTTGGCAGTGCCTGTCATGTATAAATTTCTGCCTTTCCACTCTTTCCCTGGACATTAACAGGTGCAACAAAGGAGAAGGAGGGATTCTTCTAAGCCTTTTCCCCATTGAGCTACACCTGCATATAACTCCATGCACAAAGTCCTTCAGAAGCTGGTATAGAATCACAAAATAATTTAGGTCGGAAAGACTTGTGGCCCCTGAGCAGACCATGAGTAAATATTGAATTTGAGCCCTTGCTCAGGGCTATATCTAGTCAAATTTTGAACAGCTCCAAGGACAGAGACTTTTCAATTACTCTGGGAAATTGTGCCAGTGCTTGACCACCCTTATGGTCCTTTTACTGATCAGGCTTTCTTTAGCTTTAACAATACTTAAAAACTGGGAAAAGGAAACAAATGCTTCTGTAGTTTCCAGATTGAAATGACCCCATGAAGACCCTGCTGATTTTCCATACTAAATGAGACTTGTTTGACTTGGTTTTACTTTGCCTCCTCTACATGGCCCCCTTAGCACCTACAACACCCCAGTTTTAGGAGAGATGCCATTGGCAACACATCCATGTGTTGTCAGAGCTGTGTCCCAGTGGGAGTCACTCCAGCCTTGGCTCTGAGAGCACAGCCTGTGTTAAGAGCTGCTGGCTGATCCCAATCCCTTCCCCAAGGGAGCAGGATTACAAGATTAGCTGATTACCCTGCTGCAGGGATTGGGGATTTAGCAGGAATCCAGCAGTGGTCTGGCTGGCATCAATGTTTACATACTACAATCAGCTGTATGTGAAACCACTGCAAACTGTTTTCTTTATACCCTGCATTTACTACAGCTCTATACAGATATTATGTTCTAGCCTTGGCATTGTTAATTTGAACCTTGACACTCTTCATTAAAATAAAAAAGATAAATCAAATCAGTTCTACAGTGATAAATCTACAGTTCTACAGTGAACTACAGAAAATTTTCAGTTTTCAAAGATGCCAGATAGTAAGAATCTATTTAATTAACAGCAGCAGGGACAACTGTGCACAGCTTTTAGGTTTTTTCTTAACTGTTTGGCAACAGTTTAGCTCTTTGGGATGTCCTGGCTTAGTAAATAATTCTGGACAGGGGAAAAATCTCAACACCATTAATACTGCTCAGAACAATTTAAACTAGGGAGGAATTCTCAAATTTGGTGATTTTCCTCCCTACACTGGCTGCTCCTAAACACATCCCCATAATGCTTGTACCAAACCAGGCTTCAGTAAAACGACAGAGAGAGGAAGAATCAGCCAGCAGCAACTCAGGACTAACTGCTGTGGGATTCCACCTCAGTTTTCTCCACTGAGGAAACCAAGTCTTTCCTGGGATGTGCTGTGACACAGGCACATTGAACTTGCTGCCTTTTCTGTTCCCCCTCTCAGCACTTTTCACACATGTAAATACAGAAAGATTTGCCTTTGGTTTCCAAACCACAGCAATTTTACAGAGTCCTTGATAGTTCTGAGAGGATTAGAAAGGCTGGGGAGTGCTGGAAAAAAGAGCTCCTCAGGAGATTTGAAGATTGCAATGATTTCTGCCCAGACAAACCTTTCTGGGTTTGGTTCCCAGCTTCACAGTTTGCATGCTAGGGAAATTCTCTCATTATATTAAAAAAAAAAAAAATAAACAGCAACAAGAAGGTAAATGTATTTATGAGTGGGTGATTAAAACTTCTTTTATTGTGCTGGTGGGTAGAGCTGTCCTAACTCAACAGGAGGTGCTCAGAACTCCAAGCATTCAGAAATATTTTCCTTAGGAACATGTAGGGCAAGGAGGTGAATCTGAACTAGAGGAGAGGTCAGGCTTAGTCACCTCAGTTTCTATCCCTCCCACAGGAGTCCAGGGACTTAGACCTTTTCCTTTCATCACTGAAAACAGTGCTTGGCAGAGGTCCTGAAATCAGCAAGCGGATGACTCCCAGCTTTAAGAGCTTAGAAAACTTCTCTTAAGGTTAGAAAATCGATTTAAAGTGCAGCTGCTGAGCTTTTGAAATAGCTATCGTGAATAAAAAATTCCAAACCACCAACATTTTTATAGGACTTCAATTTGCTTCTTAAAAGCACTATTATTATCTCATTTTGAAACTCTCTTTTCCTATTGTTGATGTATCACAGAAAAGCTTTTCCACAGCAGTTTGTCAACATTTGGAATTCATATTTTATTTTTCTCCAAGACGTTTGTGAAAATTACTTTTGGTCCAGCATTGTATGGTAGATTAAGTTTTCTCTTAACTTACTAAGCTTTCAGATTTAACTTTTCTGGCATTACTCAAAGGTAGCTGAAATGGTAAAATTCAAACTTGACCTATTTCTCAGTCTTACTTTTCAAGCCAAATCTAAGAATATATATGAAATTATTTTGAAAGTTTGTAATTTTATAGTTTATTTTCTAAACATGTATATTTAAACTTTTCCACTAATTCCCAAATTTTGCCCCAATCCCTAGATATGGAGACATCCACTCTGTTGTCATTGCTAGACTGTAAATTCTAGAAAAAAAATCTAGAAACTGAGAATTCAATATTTAAATATCAAACCAAGCAAGAGCTTGATGTATTGTATTGACAAATCCAACTAAAGTTTTAAACAGAAAATAAATAAAATTGTAAAATACTTAATGTTAGGTGATCAATAAAGAGCTGAAACAGTATTTTTGCATGCAGGATGTGTTTTATGTTTACAAGTTTCTCAGACAATACAGCTTCAGTCTAGTGAGCCTTAATATAACCTCCATGATTTGGTTTTGTAGGACCTACAGTTTAAATTGGAATAGTTGAAAAATACTTCTTCCCCAAAAAGGATGAGAACAGTTTCTTCTTACCACTGTGTTTTTAGGTGGAAATCCTGATTTTAAATTGCTTTCAAATGCCTGGTGTTTTAACCACCTGGAAAGAAACAAGAGGCATCCCAATGTCCTGCTCTTGAAATTTCAGCAGAATCTAGCAGAAGAAGTGGGAATATCCCCTCTGGGTCCAAAAAAATTCTTATTAGGTTTTTTTTTTCAGATAAAAACTGAGCAATTATTCAGACTTATTTAGAACAATAGTTTAAAATTTAGAAGTCTCATTTTGGAACAGCTCCAGATTTGAGACTAACAGAGGAATAAAGCCAAGAGTTGTGCTTTTACATTTTCCCGCTTGATTAAGGTGCATTCAACTCCCTTTCCCAAGACCTACTCCCTCCATTATGAAATTGGTATTGATCTGCCTCCAAAGCAGAAGCTATTCCTGTGATGAGGAATTTCAGCATGACGAGGGGGATTGACAGGACTGATAGCAATCAGTTATTCACCTCTGGGCGAGGGAATTGGTAACAAGAGTGGCAAATTAACGAAGAATTAAGTGTTGGATCTGAGATCTGGGAAAGGTTTCTCCAGAGATTATTAAAAAAACATGGTAAATCTTTCCTCTGGCAA
>WBNO01026359.1:0-58838 GCA_013400575.1 Peucedramus taeniatus | reverse complement strand
AAATTAATTCTATCCCAGACAAAACAAGCACACCTGCAAATTATTGCTCATAAGCTTTTTTAATAACTGGAAATTCAATATTTTTCACTATAGAGAGGTTAAAGGATTTGCAATTTAGGTCCCCATTCAGAAAGTCATTAACACAAAACTAATAAATAGAGTTGCTTTCCTTATCTGGTACATCAGATTATCCTAATATATTATTCATTATTTTGTCTTCTCCAACAAAAGCCTGTCTTAAAGAAATCTTATACTAACTCTTCAAAACGTTTGTAGTGATGAGAAAGGGTTGACTGGCAAAGGAAAATATGGACTGAGAAATGATGACAACTATGACAAGGCCTTAAGGCTCCTGTTGTGCAGGAATGCTGCTGAATGGCTCTGAGCTTATTGTTCACCATGGTCTGAGAGCTCTGACTGAGGGATAAGACATTTACTTACATGTAAACAGTGTTTCTAGTTCTATTTCCAGAGGTTTGGTTTGTTTTTTTTTTTGAGTAAATTATTTGAATACAATTCTCAGCTTGTCTACTGTTTTGTCACTTGATAAGAATTTATGAATATTGTATTATGCACAAGGCATACTAACTTGGTAACACTCAAAGGTGTTTGACTTAGGATATTGGATATATTCTTCTGTGGGACCTGAAAAGCCCAACCTACAAAAGTTACAGGAGTAATTTCAGGTTCAAAACAGAGGAGCACGGTGAGCTGGTAGCAGGTCTGCAAAAGGAAAATATTTGTTTTTCTAAAAAATAATAACTGTACAGCAGAAATCAGGGGAGTTTCAGAGATTGCACTAGATGCTACTTTGTATGCAACTGACATGAGGATCTGAGATCTGCAATGGATGTCCTTTAGAAAAAGATGATTTTGTTAAGAACTCATATTCAGGGCATATGAATATGCAAAGAATCATCTACTTTGATTTAAAATAGCACGGGTTTTAGACAGGAAAAATAAAGAATAGTGTATGTCTTTTTATTTTTTCCCTCTGAATGTGTGTCCCCATTCTGTCAAATTTAGCTTACAAAATTCCACTGGATTAAAATTACACATCAGGTTACCAGTGAAATGAAGTTTACTGTTGTGAAAATTTGGAAGGGTAGGGAAGAAAGGCAAGAAGGAGAGGCAAAGTGAGGGAGCACAACTTCATTTCATTAAGTGACAGAGAGAAAATGCTTGCCTTTTTAAAGATTATGTCTTTGCTTTTACTGATGGCACTGATCTCTATTTATGTGCCACCACTAAAATCAATCTCACAACTATGGCATTTTGATTCTATATTTGTTTTTCAACAACAGCATTAATTTATACAGCCCAATAAAAAGATGGACAATTACTTATAGGATGTGTTTAGATTTTAAAAAAAAAAGCAGTTGGCAAAGACATTTAAGATTGATTTATAATATCCACCTTCTAAAACACCATTTAGGAATCTATTCAACTATAATTCCCAAGGTACAGAAATCAAGCAGCTCTTACAAACTTCAGTTGCTGACACTTGTAAAAATTATGATTGTCTATATAAGAGTGAAATAACGTGCTCAGGGACAGAAAACCCCTAAAGTCTGAGTGTTTCTTGCACTGAAATCCACAACCACATTATCCTCATTTCAGGAGTTTAGCTGCCACTGGTACATTCTGCAAAATTCAAGAAAGACTGAATTTTCACAAAGGTTGAGGAGAATTTCATGCATTAGAAATACCTTGTGTTCCTTAAATACCCTTAACAAAAATCATTCTAAATCACTGAATGATTATGCCAAATCCTGTGTGTATCTTTTATGCAATAAGAAAAGACATTCAGAAAAATCTTTCTCAACATGTGAAGAACCATTCATAAGATTCAATAGTGTTAAAAATAAATGTGGTGAAGAAAACAGATATGTTTCTGTGTTTCCATAGTGACCTTATCTTTTTGTTCAATTATGCAACCCTGTAAAAAGACATAAGGACTAGCAACAAAAGCTGCTCCTCTGACAGCACATTCTCCTAATATGCACACCTGCTAAAGCCAATAACACTAAAAAAAAAAGTTCTTTACAAGAACTTCCAAAATAACAATCAGCTGCAAGCAACTTCCTCTCCACATGCCTGGTCTTCTTCCCATGCTATGGCAAGATATGGTGAACAGCATGCAGGCCCAGAAAAGAAATGTGGATCCTGCACATCTTACACATATAATCCACACATACAGGTGACATTTCTCATTTCTGCTCTTTTCTAGAACCCTCCTTAGTTTGAGACTAAGCATGGTTTGATGAACTGATGAGAGTTTGACCCCTTGATCTGCTATCCCCTCTAAAGCGGGACCTTTTTTCTATCATTGCCTTGTATGCCAAGACTTTGCCCCCTGCCCAAAACTGATCAGCTACTCTCTAAAACACACTGCCTCCTGGCTGGGTACTTGAGGAGTTGGTAACCTAGACTCTTCTAGTCTAGGTTAGATAGTTTTCTGAACTCTTTTTTTTTTTTTTTTTTCTTACAGGGTTTTATCATTTATCATAGAAAATTGTGTTTAAAGTCAGTAGCAAAGCAAGGCATCACTGACAGAGAATACAGAAGCAGTTGATCTTACTGTCAGTCACTGACTTCAACCCTGTATTCCAGGTGGGGTGACCAGATGAGCAAGCAGGATCTATTCCATTCAGACCCTGGGTAGCCTTCACCCTTTAGTATTTTAAGACAGACCACTTCACCCAGGTAGAGAAGCACTCCCAGACACCGCAGCTCAGTGATTTTGTAAACCATCTGTGTATGACTACATGATCACTTCCCAGACTTGGGATGCAAGACCTTGACTTTAGTTGTTAACCTAAAGTGATAGTGATAAATTATGGATTGCCTTTCTGTAAGAACAAACTTCTTTATTTTTGCAATGGAACAAATCAGCCAGAGGGCCACCAAAAGAATCTTATCTCTGTTGTGTCAGCCAAGATTTGCCAACCTCCAGCTGGAACATATCTGCCTGTACAAAACTGGGCATGACAAGGATGGGATTTCAAGAGAATATTAACTCATGGACCTCAAAACTGAGCATGCAAAATGACCCTGTCCTTATTATGCAATGATCTTCTACTTCTTTATATACTAATGCAATATGGTCAGCACGTGTAATTCCTACTACATGCACGTCCAATTCAGCAATGGCTAATTTTGAAATTGTTAGTTACTTTTTGAGGTTTTGAATCTGAGGAAATTAAATATCTTTAATTATTATTTTAAAAACAATTCTAATCTACTTCTTTGCTTTTTGCTATTCATATTCACTCTTTCCATTCAGTGAGAACACCAAAGTGATGATAAGATTCAAGATTATCATAAAGAACTGCTAGTCCTGGGTAATCATACAATCTAATGGATGTCTGCACAAAGATTTGTCTGTTTTGTAGACTAAACCAGTATTTTTAGTTCTTACGTTTTTGCTTTTAATTTTGAAAAATGCACTTCCTGAAGAAAAAAAATTCAGAGCAAGGGAGTAGAAGTTACAAAAAAAAAATCTCTTCTGTATTTTGAAATTTTGCCAGAGAAAGTTTTCAATTTCTAAATGTAAAGAGGAAAGGAGTAATCCAAGAGGGAAAAAAGCCAACAATAAATCCCAAAAAGAACAAAAATGCCTGGTACATGCATGAAAACAGGAAGGAAAAACCAAGGCATGTGCTCTTTTCATCCTGTGAATACCCATAAATATGGTGCTTTTTTTGCAATCTTCAAAACCTCATGTATCTGCTGAGCTTCATCTCCGGCCCTTGAAACAGGGAGTCCAGCTGAGCTCTGCTTACATGGCAATACTTTAAACAGGATGCCAGGGTGCTGCAAAAAACCTGTAAATGCTAAAATCTGCTTAAATTTAGGGAACTGTAAGAGTGCAACTTCAGATATTGCAATCTGCTTTAGCTGAGTGTCCCATTTAGGTGCCTGTGCAGTACCATAGTCCAGAGTGACAGCCTCAATTCATACTGCTTACATCCCTGTATTCCTGCAGTACCTGCAGCCTTTGCTATTACTCTCACCACTCTGAATCCTGCTGTGCTAGGATGCATTACACTGCATTTCACCTGAAGAATTTTTGTTACAGATGCAGTAGGAGATACAAAACAAGGCACAAAAATAGGGCAGATAATGGAAATGTTTCTTGTAAATGGGGAAAAAATGCAATAGGAAAATAATTTAGGTGCAAGGGATAAGACTTCTATTGTCATTTTTTTCAGGATGTACTGTGGGAGCACAAATATAGAAACTCAAATTCAGACACAGCACAAGTTCCACTGGAATGGAACACTAATTAACTGACCATGACTCATTCAACATAATTTAGACAAGTATCCTGAAGGGGCAAATATCACATAAGGATGCTTTAATGTGCCATTTCCCACTCTGTGCCTAGAAAGGTCAACAGGGCGCCATATCAGCATGAAATTATTTGACAATATGACTTTTGATTATTTTGATTGTAGCTGCTTGCCAGCACTACAATGTCGGCATATTCTTACAGAATTTTGCAACAGATAAATTGCTATTCTCATTGTATGTTCATATATTTTAAAAGTTTACTTTCTGCTCTTCCATGCATCCCATTCCCAACTAGCAGAATCAGGCTGAAAGCAGTTAGATGATATTGCCAATCACCTGCTAACAGGTTGATCAACATTAGATACAAATCCAAACCACTTAATGTTCGTTAACAGGAACAAAAGTCAAAAGTTGTGTGGATCAAATCATCTCTGCCACTCAATCAACACGGCTGGCTGTTTATTTCAAAGACTTTTGTATTATGGAAAACCATTATTACACTTCTATATAATTGAGATGCATGGAATCACCTGGTGGGTGACACCGTGCTATGAAGAGAATCAAAAAATTACCCCCCAAAAAATATAGAATTTTCATTTCTGAATTAGCCTGCTGTTAGTAAAGCTGTGCACCAAGTCAGGAAGGGGTTCCCAAAACCTCTTTCATTCAAACAATAGCCTTAAACAGTTCCTGTTTATCAGCCTCAGTACTAGAGGGAAAAAATTACCTTGTGCTCCATTTGAAAAGTAAATTATGGCCTGACCATGAGCTGATCTTTTGGATGAAGCTCCCCTTTCACATCTAGATAGAAAAACCAATTCTTGGAAATCTTGGCCAATAAAGTTCTGGGTAAGATGTAAATGCTAAACATAGTAAGGCATACCATGACAAGGAGGAAGGAAAAAAAAAGAATACAGTATTTGGAAATAGGTGGCAATGAAAGAATTGCTGGAAGTTCTCCATGTCACTTTCATTTTAATTTAAACATATTGTTCTTGGTTCCTTATATACATAGCTGATCAATAAAAAGAGGTCTGTCAGGGAAGCTTTCATCTATGCACACTTCAAAGACTGTCAGGTTTAAAAGAGTTATACTGCTCCATCTAGGTAAACAACTGGTTAAGTTCAGCAGTTCCAGTTTCCAGATTTATCATTTATTCATGAAGAAATATCTTTAAATCACACACACAAAATCCCCCTCTCAAATAAATACATGAAAACACATTATAAAATATGAAAATACAGGAGTGCTATCCCTTGCTCTAGTGCATTTGTTACAGGAGTGGGGCTATTGGTGAGCATTCCTTCGTGGATATTGCTGATATGCCCTTGAAGAGCAATGAGCCAAGAAGCCATTTAGCCACATCAGCAGACAGCAGTGCTCACAGTGATAGAGGCTGGCTTTACACTGGGCTTCCAGAACACCAGTACAGTGCCATATTAATGCCTTCCCCACGGGACATGGCTTGTGTGCCAGGGCAAAGCCATAGCCTTGGCACACGTCTCTGAGCCTGGGAAGGCAAACTCTCCACGTTTATATTATCCCTTTAGGGAAGAAATACAGCAAACTGATTTTCACTGATGCTTTACACACAGTTGATAATAGACAAAAACAAAAGATTTTTTCCTCATACTTACAAAGCCTTTAGAGTTCTTACCTTCAAAGTGCACATTATGCTGTAAACCAGTAACTGCTAAACACATCTTAGAGAATGTGTAGTTTAATACTTGCTAGTAAGATGAGGCAGCAGTGGAAGAGAAAGCATGAAAGATAATGATTAATATCTTAATTATTTGGAGGCAAAGTCCATAAAACATGGAGTGCTTTAATTAGTCTGTAGAAAAAATAGGGAACCTCCAACCAGAAAACTTCCACTATATTGTTCTGTGGTAACCAAATAAAGCTGATCTCTCTCTTCAAAGGTTCCAGCTCTAGATGTGTGTGTATAGGTATATATGTACATATACACACCCAGATAATTTCTACTTGAACAAATAAAGATTTTGTGCTGTACATTGTCACTCAGAGCAGAAACTCTGAAGAGAATGGTGCATTAATAGCCCCCAGCAAGCTGGCATGCAGAATAATTGTATCCTGTTTCTTAGGACATTTTCTTTTCCACCAAATGTTATGGCTTGGGAGACTTTGTCAGCCTGTTATTAAATAAGTACTTCTAATCAAGGAATCAAAAATGAGTTTGCACAAATAGCTTTGCCATAATTCTTTCTTCTAGGGTGCAAAGAATAATTTTTAAAAATAAAATTATCATACAGATGTCCCTGGGCAAGCAAAAGGAATGACATTTTCCCCACTCCTTTTTAGAAACGACATGGTTTCTAAAGGCATAACCACATCAGCAAAGCAAGAGTCATGGCAAAGTTATAATGTGAAATGACAAGAGAGGAGTATAAGCTGTGTTACCACTGTGGGCATCTCTCTGCTGTAGCTGAAATGGATTTGGTCACAAAAAATAGTTGAAAGCAGAAAAAGGGGAAAGTTGGGAAGCAAGAGAAGCCAAGCAATTCTCATAGCACTTAGGTCTCCATTAATTTTATCTTTATTAAATGAAGGCATAACACCAAACACACATGAATCTTCCTTCCCATTGGGGATATGAAGAATGGGAAAGATGGGGTTCACTTCAACCAGCATAACTAAACAAACAGAAAATATGAGAAATATAAGAACAGAGAGGATAGAATTCTAATTTTTCAGATTTGCAAACTATTAACAATATTCTTACTGTTTTGTTGTTTTGGGTTTTTTTTTTTTTTCATTAGATCAGTTAGTACTTGTTTGAAAGAATAATGAACATTCTGTGAATGTGGTGTGTGTTTATTTAGCCTCCTCCTTCACAAAATAAATTGACAGCTGCTCTTCAACATGGATGCTGTGGAAATGTCAGTTATTTCTAATTACAAAAGACTTAGATCACTAAAATTTTACTTGCCCCCTTGTTTTTTCAAGAGCCCTTCCACAGCATTCACCAGAATTTTTTCTAGTTTCTTAAAGCAAAATTAGGTGTGTTTTACAAAGAAGTCGACTGCAAGTGCTAGGAAAAAAAATATATGTCAATGTTGAATTTCTTTACAATATTGACTGTTGAAAATTGTTCTATGCTACTGATAAGTAACTGCGGGATTTTTCATACAGTCTGCTTTTTTTACTTGGTTAAGAAAAAAATTTGAAATGTTTGGATTAAGATTCACTATTTCAGTGCTGAGTTGTCTAACCTTTTCATGTAATTTTGTGAAAGAAACATGAACCTCCTGGTGAGTTACATGAAAAGAAAATGCCAACTGAAGTTACTGCAAACAGAATCTGTCTTACTCTCATTTTACTGAAGCTAATCTGCTATAGAGGCTACAGTGTAAGATTAAATAATATAGCAAAGGAAAGGAATAATGAAAAAAATAAAATCTATATTTTCCAAATAAAACTAAAGGCAACCCACTTAGATGTAAGATGCAAGAGGAGAAAGCTTTTTGTTGATTTACTGCATTTGCATATCTGTCAGGTTTAAGATTCCTAAAGTTCCCTAGCTAAAATATTATTCAATTGTTCTACCTGAAAAATATGGCAGCTTTTAAAAATTAAGTTGTCACTATATTTCTGTTCAGTTTCTCCCGCAGTGACTGAATAGTCAAATTCTAACCACAGTTATGAGGATGGAACTGAGGGTGAAAATCTATCTTTGCAACAGCTGCTACATTTCATTTCAATATGTAGCCATGCATTTTTTCCAGGGTACTTTTTTTAGAAATTACTTTACATAATGTATGTTATGCATTCCATGAATCAGTTCAAGCTCTATTGTGATAACTCATTAAAAGATGTTTTTACATCTATATATAAACAAAAAGTTCAAATTGTAATAGCAATAATCATCAGCTTGTCTTACCTTCCTAATTTATAAATTAAGAATTACAATCACAATGGATGAAGGGGAAAAAGTGTTTTTACTCTGAATATAACATAGACCTCAATGGAATGAGCATGTACAGGAGTAGCATTTACCTCTGTGCCAAAGTCATCATAGCTGCCAAGATTCACACCAGGACTACATGAAAGGGCAGCCACAACAAAGGCTTAGTAGATGTAAAAACGTCCCCAGACAACAGCAAGCACCAAAACAAACCACAGAAGATTAAGCAAAAGGTTAATCCTCCAAGAAACTGATATTCAGCATAATACAGAGCAACATGAACAGTTCTCAAGATGTTCAGCAATCAGTGATGGAAAATGTACCTGCTCAGCTGGAATTTCTTTGATTCTCACAAAACTCAGCATTTCAGGGAACAAAACCCCTTGAGCATTTGAGAATCTCCACCCTAGTCAGTGAACACTACATGATTATTGTGCCACAAGGTGACTTTTCACAAGCTCAAGGAGACCTTCCCACACTCAGTTCATGCAGCTTAGGAGATGCTCACCTGGCAGAGCCCCTTCCTCAACTGCTGAGCTGATTTTTAATGTCTGTTTTTCCTCCTTGTGTGTCTGCTATTCTCAACAGTCTCTTTCCTTTGGATTCCCTGGCTACTTGGCCCATCACCAGGCCACCCTGGCTCTCCCTGTGTTCATCACTGAACATGAGCATGGCAGTGTGATGTGACAGAGCTGTATCTCCTGCCCAGCCTTACAGTGGAATCAGCTGGGGTGGGAGAAGTGGTGCAGATGCTCTTTCTTCCACCTGCAGCAACATTCTTTCATTTAGTATAGAGTAAATTGTTTAAAATATGGATAGATTCAAACTCACTGTAGATTAATTTCTCACTGGGAAGAGCAGCAAGTTACTGTATTGTTCATTTTCTGATTTCTCAGGAAGGAAAAAGTACCTGCTCTCAAGACTATAACAATTCAAGGGAAAAATAAGAATCCTCAGTCCTCTCTATTTACAGTACAACCAAAATGGGTACAAATGCTCAAAGAGGATTAACAAAATGGAATGGATAGGTGAAGATCTGTTGTTGGTGAGTCAATAATAGAGAACAGTCCCTCAAAACCATGCAAAAACTTAAGCAGAATTGATGCTGTGCTTGCATACATCACTGTTTTACATTGCCAGCTACCTATTATCTGGAAGAGCAAGGCATCATTACAAAAGAAATATTTTCCATAATTTTGATGCCAGCTATATTCCACTAAAGGCAGAACAGGGGAAACCCACAGAGTGGAATTTTTGGGTGAGGTGGCTGCTGGGTGCTTAACAACCAGAAAGACACTGCTTTTCTTATGAGTCAGTAAAGTATATTTGATAAGTAGATATTACTGAAAATTTGCACCAGCACGGAAGAAAAAGAGAGGGTGGAAAACAAAGGTGTGCCAGAAAGACTGAAGATGTGAGCAAAGATATGCTTTTCAATCTGTAGCAAGCCCTTCATTAAATTTCAAGTGCTTGAGCCATTCTTCACACATCTCAAAACCACATGTTCCCACACTCTTAGGTTTTGATTATAAATACAACTTTCACATTTTCCTAATGTCGAGTAGCTATTGCTTTAGGCAAAGTAGTACTTAACAGCATTCTTGAGTGTGCGAAATTTTGGGTAAGGGGAAAAATCATCTCTATTTTTTTTAAATTTCCAGCCCTGTTTAGAGTAAACATCAGTTGTCTCATCAGCTGCTATTATGACAAAGAATGTGCTCCAAGAGCACAGATGTGGATCCTGGAAACAAATTAGGCCTGAAAGATTTTTTCTTCTTCTTTTCATAAAAGAACTAAAAGACTGAATTATGCACTGATTTTAATAACAAACAATATTGGATGACATTTTTTACTTGACAAAGTGAAATTTCTTCCCAACTGTTATTATTTCAGCCTGAGGTTTTTCAAAAGCATTAACCCATTAGTAACTGCTATATCTTCAAGCTGAGTTGAAGTGTGAGAGAACATATATATGACTTGATTGAATCTGTAGTACTTCCACCACACTCTCTGATGAATTTAAAAAGACTGGAATTTTCAAAAGTATATTCTGCAGATAACCCAATTTGCTCTAATTGTTTACACCTAAACTCTGTGGAGGAAAAGGAAGTGCTACAGCCAGCCTTAAAAGCTTATGTATATTGAGAGCTGTGTATCACAACCTGACATGAATAGCTGTCTAAGGCAATAATTATTTTCTAAACACACTCAAGATATTGCTTCAGTTCTGAGACAATAGCCAAGACTATTTTCTGCATACAGGAAACTAAAATATTGATATCAGGCATCACAGAGGTGAAATACTTACACAAATCATGATTTTCACCCAGGAAGATCGCCCAGGCCAATCCTCTACTCCTTTATCACCTACAGTTTGCTAATTGCTCACCTGTCTCAGCAGCCCCAAAAGTAATAGAAATTTAAAGACTAATTAATGAAAAATCCACAAATTTGCAACTACTTCTACTCTACTCAGATTCTTTTATCTCTGGGGCTCAAACACTGGACTTGTTCATATTGAAGTATATGGTTTTTGTCAGGGACAGCAAGGCTTATGGATACCAGTATTGTCTATGGAAATCTGTATAAGAGGTTTATCTCTGAACAGGGTTTGAAAACAGGAGCAAACTGATCAAAGCCTGATGAATATCAGAGCATAAAAGCAAAGCAATAGAGAGGAGGGGAAAACACACAGGGGCTCTGGAAGCAGGAGGAGAAATTAAATGCAAGTACATCACAGCTTGAATCCCCTAAATTTCCAAGTTTGCAACCTTATAATAAAAGTAAATACAATTAATATTTGCTTGGTATTGTTATAATCATCAATATAGTAATAAAATATTATTCTAAAATAACAATAAAACAAAAAAATTTACTACTTTTCACTCATCTTTCTCTCCAACCATCTCACAGATATGGCTCAGTACTACCAAAGCACTTACAACTGCCTAAATTGTCTGTTAAGATGAGCTATTCTTATGCCTTTTGCTATGACAAACAGATTTGCAATCAAAACAGAGCTGCTTATTCAAAAAAAGCAGGAAATCATTCTTTGTCCTCCTCTTTTGCTTGGGCTTGGATACAACTGATGAATAGATGCATTTCCTGAATGAATAGTTACGTCCTGTTTGACTGAAGTTGATAATTAAATTCATAATATTAAAGTAGTTAATAAACAAAGATCCTTACATACGTATTATACATTATATGCATTTCATAAAGTTCAAGCATGACAAGTATTTCCACACTAGCTATTACAGTCCCTCTTACTGTAGTTCAATTTCCACAACAACAAGGAAAAATATACAAAAAGAATGTGTTTGCATATTTCATTCCAGAGCAGGATGCAGCCAGGGTTTTTGATGCTTTTCTATCTGCCAAAATCTGGAAAATCTATGAATTCATATTTTCCATATTTCTTAGGTATTCCTTTTTCACACAGTCCTTTCCTGAGTAAGGCACAATTAAATCATTGAAAAATGCACAGCTCTCAACACTGGAGATGGCTTCCCTAAACAGCATGCTTCTATAACTTGACCTCTCTATATTTCAAAATATTCTGAGTATTCTGTCCAACCAGATGTTTATTCACAAAAATGCACCAGAGATGTAGCAATCTCTGCTTATCACATCAACGGAAATTTTGGGACATTGGATAAGTCATTGTATCAAGAATACTTAGAAGAAAAACTCATATTTTGGAATATTTTTAATGCCTTAAATGTGAAATAGCACAGTCCTTAGATGTTCTTTTTAGTCATTTGGTGGCAGTATTTGCAAAGCATATTTAAAGTTTTTCTGCTATGTGAAAATACCATCTTTAACTCTTTATTCAGCACTCACACTATAAAATTCACTCCTGTTCCGCCCTATAAAGCTGTATTTTATACTAGTAAATTAAAAAAGAGTAAAATACAAATGGTTTTGTGGGCAGTAGTGTCAAGGACTAACATTTCTTTAAAGATGGGGTCTTGCAAAACTGACAGATCCAGCACCAAATACAACTTCTCATCCATTTCCCCAGGGGTCTCCTTCTTGCCCCTGTTCTCCCCAGACACCAAAGGCAGAATGCTGTCCTGCTGAGAGGTGTTTAACTACAGCACTTCCTATTTTCAGGAGCATCTGTGTTTTCTATTTCTTTATTTTTCCTCTACAAACTGTCTCAGAACTTTACAGTAAACAGGAAACAAACCCAGTGTTACTCTGAAATTCAAAAATATCAACACAGCCTTGACTTTTGCTCATATGAGGTATGCATAGCATACACATTACAATAATAAGCATGTATTGGTAAATGTTTGTATAAAATTTTAACACTTTTTTAATCTAGAGCAATAAGAAGTTGCTAGCAAAATAATTTATGAACTGCTATAATAAACCAGGATTTGGCAGACTCATACAATAATTTAAACCAGAGCTTGAAAAAATTGAATTTATTCAAACTCACAAAATTCAAATTTAAATTTGTCCCAGTTTCTGCAAGGCTCACTGAGAAAAGCTCAGTGAAAACTCTTCCAAGTTCAAGATGACAGCTTTCCTATTCCTGTGTGATGAAACATATCTATAGATTCACCTAAACTATGAGAAAAATGCCAGTATAACATACTGTAAATTTATGAAGTCCCTGTTAAAGCAGCAAGAACTGGAAAGGTCAAAAGCATTTAGTTTTACCAACAGACACATCAACATGTAAACATTAACAAAAGCAAAGCCTCATAAGCTTGTGAGTCTAAAAAGATACTAGTAAAGTTATTGCAGAGCAGCAACAGGAATCTTTATCACAACAGGGTCCTTTTTAAACAAAACACCTATTTAGCAGTATAATTTAACTACGGCATCATAATCCCAGAATATATTATACCAGTTTTTTATTGCAGAAGAAAACTGTGGTACTTTCACAACTTAAATGGAACACTGCCAGCTTCAGTGACTTGTTACTGTACATAAATATTACTCCAAATTTATAAATTAAAATAGAAATTTCAACACAAGAAAAAGAACAGCAGCAAACAACCAAGGAATAATCTCTGCTCATTACTTTATACAAATATTGAGACCCTGTACAAATTGGTAATGATGATCATTCCTGCTTCTCAATAAATTTGGCCGTTGAGAACAAGTGCATTACCTTAAGAAAAGCTCCATCATCATCATCATTAACTGAAGAACTGTGCAACACTCACTGAACATTAAATTCCATTTTTATTTTAACCGGGTCTCAATATTTTTTTCTTTTTAGGAAATGCACTTAAATCCTTTCTGGATTTTTATGGATATGCACTTTTGTATACATTAGTTAGAAACTACGACACTTCAAAACATGGCAAGCAAGGAACTAGGGGTCACCCTAGAAACACTTCTTCAGCCTTGTTTCCCACACAAAGCAGATCTGATGACTTTTGTCTAACCTAGGAAGGGTTGTCTGCACCCTCTTTCTAACAGCACCTTCAGGTGGCATTTCTTCTCAACAGGCACAGGGTTGAGCCTCAAGGAGTTGGGGTATCAGCCCTGGATCCCTCATTACCATTCAGCAATCCTCTCAGCAGAGCAAACTCAAGAGTTCCTGGCTCTGAGAAATGCCCCAGGCAGAGGGAGGTTGCTGGTCACAGTTGCTGTGGTGTGGGAGAGCTCAGAGAGTCTCACTTTGGGTTGCTGTTTTTAGGATCACAAGAGAGGCAGCTTTAGTCATAGTAATCTGTGGCCTCTCCTCGCCACCCCGAGGCAGGAATCCGGCTGGCTCGTCCCTTTGTGGCGGTGGAGCCACACGAGAGGCCGCCCCAAAACCTCCCCTGAGGCTGCGGTGTGGGTCAGGGCAGCTGCGGGGGTTCAGCTGCAGAGAAAAGCCACCAGAGTCCCGAGATAAAGAAAGCCAGGAGCCGACACTCCGTCAAGGTATTCCAAAGAGCTTTAATCTCCTTGAAGGGACAGGAGGAAGTGACCACACCCAAGGCTCAGCAAGAGCTTATCAAACCTCTGACTCAGGGAGGTGGGTACAGCAGGCAATGGGTAGTTACAACAGGGATAAGGATATGTTTAACTAAACCAATAGGGGAAACATAGGGGTGGGAGAAAACCCACACAACAAACCAGACACGGTGGACATGGTGACTGACACAGAAACCTCTAGAACAAGCTGGGCAGGGAAAACTTAATTGACATAAAAGGGGGCAGGACAACTGGGAATGACTCAGCAGAAACGGGGGTAAGGGAGGGAGGAGCAGGCTGATGGACACCCTGAGTGGCGGGAAAACTTGGATAAAAACCACTTGGGCTAAACCATTATAAGGGGAAGGGATAAGGGTAACATGGGGCAAAGCATTATCTTAACTTGTATAACTTTATAACCCTCTTAAAATATAACAGCGAAAGAGTCAGGCAAAATCAAACAAAACACACACCACCACAGTAATCTTCCACCCTGGCCACAATTCAGGTCAGAAACTTTCTTTGGAAATTTGATAATGAAAATATTATCCCACTTGGTGTGTGTTCCAGACAGGCAGAAAAAGTTTCCAAGGCTGTCTGTGAAAATCCAGGTTCTCATTAGTTCCTGGGAACAGACTGTTTCTGATAAGCTCCAGAGGAGCTTAGCCCAGGTGCAATTCATCATGGCCAAGATATAAAGAGCATTTCTTAATTGTAGTGCAGCTGGGGGTAGGGGAAAATGTACCACCAGAGGAGCAAAGCCAGTCATTCAGAAAAATTGAGAAACCAGGAATTAGATTACATTGTAGGGGCTATGTTTGTACTTACGGAAGGGAAATTCTAAGGAAAGCGCTGATAAATCTGGTGCAAGACTGGGCACTTCCTCAGTAGTAGGAATGGGTTTTAAGTCAGCAAAAAGAAGTATAAATGCAGCAACTAACAAGCAGCAAGTTGAACAGCCCATAGTAACACTTTTTTTATAAGGACAGCACATTATTACCACCAAAAAGTAAAGCTAAAGTGGTATTCTTCAGCTCTGGCAAACTTTACAGTCAATTCAGAACAAGTATAACATAGGAGTCTTTATACAGAAATCTCCCTTAATAACCATTTTCTTCCAGAATATGGTCCTTTCCCTCAGCTGGCCACCTGTGCAGCCACTTTCATTGTATTTCTGAATCCAAAAGAAAAACTCAGGCCCCTATTCTTTAAGCCTCTAAGACAAGGCATTTTCTGTCACCTCTGAGGCTGCTGTGGATCTTACTCACTAGAAAACTAGTATTTACCAAACCACATCAAAGTACTTACAGATACCATAGACCACCAGATACCATAGTCTTGAGAGTCTGTAGTTGTACTCTCGGGCTTTAAATCCATTGTGAACCACTAAACAGCTGTTTCTCATTTATTTAGTATAACCCATTTACATGTGTGTTATAGAATGCACCACTACTCAGTGTAAAATTCATGGGATATTTCTATACTTGACTGTTTCCTAAACCATCTATGAGTGCACTTATGCAAATAATACTCCTTGTATAATCTAATTTCTCAGTTCAACAAAATACAGAGGCATGAGCTAACTACTAAAAGCTCTGAGTGAGAATCCAGAGGTGGGCAGATTCTCACTGTGAGATGAGAACACTCAATTTGCAGCAAGCATTTTGAAACATCCATTTTCTTAATTATGAAAACTTTCTGGGTTTGTTGCTTTCTTTGTTTCTTTGGAGAAGAGGTGATAACTATTAACTCAGGAAAAAAAGTTATATGGAAATCTGTCCTTCTAAGTGGATTTCTTCTCTTAAATCTATTCACTTTTCCAAAGCCACAGAAACCCATCTTAAAGGTACACTATGACATCAGTTTGACATACAAACATAAGGTGAGCATTCCTTGAATTTCAGAAGCAATAATCATATTTTCTTTAAATTATTCTCAGACATATGACATATTTTTATACACATAAATTAAAAGAGAACACAAAGTAACTTTTTATGAAGTGCAATAATGTTGCAAACAACATGTCAAACACACCAAAGTTAAGACTACTGCTACAGTTGAAAGCCAACTTCTGTTTTATAGTCTTGTCTTTGCTTGAAAGACAGGTACCTGCCAGCAAAAAGTTGGAATCTCCCTTTGAATAGAGAATGTAAACCCCCTCCCTCAGATTATTATAATTTTGCAAGGCTCTCAGGCAAAGATTTGGGAGTAGGAATAACAGTCCTTTACTAGGAATATTAGACAAAACAAAGAAAAATACAAATGTGATAGCACTAAGAGACAAGCAAAACAAAAAAACAACAAAATCTCAGAAAACGCCCTGACAGAGTCAGGGATGTGACCTGACACCCTGGGTGTCAGGGTGTTAAAGCAGTCCAGATGAAATCCTCCTTGAGTAGTGGATGCAGTTCTGTGAAGTGGAAATAGTCCTGTAGGAAAGTCCAGTGGTGACAAGATGAGTCCTGTCTTCCTCTGGAGAAAAATCCAGTGGCAGGTGTCCTCTGACCGAACTGTCCTGTTCCCTGCTGTTCCCCAGGAGAAACCTGCTGCCCCCTTTTGTTACAGTCAAGCACCCATAAGTACCCAGCAATTAGTTACCTAGCAAAAGCACCAGGAAAAAATTCCACAAACACAAAAGAAACAGATCCAACCCCCAAAAAGTCTACAAATAGAGCCTCATCAAATAAAAAAAATTCTGGCTGTGCTTGGCTCATGTATATCTTTCTCATTCAAATCATGTTTCTCTCATTTCCTTCCTCTTTTCCTTGAGAAATAGGTATTTACTATCTCTACATTTTCCTGCATGTCACAGTAATTTTCAATGACCTACAATTTTCAATGATTTGCTACATGTATGCCTTCAAAAATTCAGCACTTTCTGTAAATTTCCAACATTTAGGCATGATCCAATCATCTTTGTAAATTGTCACTCTGTCTTTATTACAAGCTGTAAAAAGTAGTTTTCTTGCACAATTTCTAGTGAGTCAAAGTCTGTCTACAGATTAAAATAATAAAATGCACAAGTCATCATTCCCAGCTTCTGTAAATCAATAAATACTTGATAAGCAGTCATTTGTGTTACATTTTGGTCATTATTTTGACCTGATGGAATAGTCTGCTGGTTAGATTCAATAATAAATGTCAGGCTCAAATTCCTTTAGCAAAAAGTTGAATTTAAATTTGGCTCTGGACCAAAAGACCTCTGGAGATTTCATTCAACTGAAATCATTCTATGATTTAAATTATGTTCTTTGTATTTCTTGCTTAAGTCACTTTGAAGATGAATGATAGAAGTATTTCTCACGAGATCAATTTTGATTCAATAAGGCTATCTATTTGAAATGTTACAGTTGAAAAAACAGGACAAACTTTGAGGCCTTTTAGTGTTGTAATGGATGTTAAATATTTCAGGTCATTAGTTAAGGATAATCCAAAGATTTTAAACAGGCATTATGAAATATGTAATATTTCACTTTAGCACTAAGAAGAGATGCTACAATATAGAACAAGGAAAAAGTTTATGTGAGAAATACATACTAAGACCCATTTCAGATGCACTAATGCATATTTCAGTGTAATCTGAATTACATAAATTCCTCACAGACTTCTAGATTCTTGGAGAAAAGCATGCTTTCCTTCTGACATCTGAAGCGTTTTGATAGACGCGAACTCTTTGAGTGCAGAGCCTCCCATATTAGACTAGAAAAATGTCTTAATACATATTTTAAAACTTCTAGGCTAAAGACAATTGATGTAGCAAAAAAAGACCCCAAAAAAACCCAAAAACCCAAACTGAGTATTTAATTATTCAATCACATCTAGTTTCCTTTATGGGTTAAAAATAAAACCAGCCAAAATGTACTTAGTTTTATGTGATTCATTAAATAAAAAACAACGATGAAGTTTGAAAAATAGTTTCTCTGACTAGATAAACTGAAATGTACAGAGCTATTTTACTAAATGTTGCTTTGTTTATTAGAAATAAAGAAAAAAATAACCATTCTACCAATTTTCAAGTCTTTACAAAAAAACCAAATATTTGACAAAGTGTGAAATTTTTGCAGCAGAAGCAGCACTCTTCAGATCATAGGATTATGGAGGTTGGAAAGACCTCAGGAGACATCTATTCCAAACTCATGCTCAACACATGCTTAAAAATACTTAAAGCAGAGCACACAACGGCATACCTTCCTGTAAAGATATTGGCAGTATTCAAAACTCAGCTATAGAAATATATCCTAAGAGGAACAGGTCTTCTCTCCGGATTCCTCTGCTTGGGACACTCCCGAGAGTCCTTTTTCACAGCCAGGTGATCAAAGAAAGAATCAGAGCTGCTTTGCTTTTGCTCTTAAGGTTGTTTATTATTTCTTATCTATAGCATGTTCTTCCTGACCAGCCAAGATGCTCTCAGTAGGTCAGTCCAAGGCACACTACCCGCCCCTGGGGCTGTGTTGTCTTTTTATACTATAAACTATGTAGACATTATTTATAGTTAATTCCCAATACTTATCACCTATGTTAGACAGTGAGTTTCTACTCTAAACTAATCCTAAAGTACCAACATCACTAAGAAGATGGAGACCATGAAGAAGAAGGAAGGAGGGCAGTAAACGCCCAGATTCCTCCATCTTGACCCCCCTGTACACTTCTTGACCCCCCTGTACACTTATCATATAAATTTTAACATTCTATTTCTCTACTCAGTAATAAGCTACTCATTTTATTCTACTTTCCCTGGTTTGTAACTCCTCACATACAGTTGGTAATTTTTTCTATGGCTCAAGACTGAGGGCAGAGGGGTCTTGGGCTCTGTGCCAAGCTCTCCGAGCCCCTAGCCCAGGTCTCAGCCCATCCAAAGCCACCAGAGAAGTGTCCTGGTTTCCCACAGTCTTCACCTTAAAGCTTGTTCTGCAGCTCGACACCAAGGACAGGAATTGTTGCACCAACACCACTCACAAGACTTAATGGGGGAAGTTACCCCACAGGGAAAAGGAGCAGGGGAGAAAAAGGAATAGGAACCCTGGACACTTTTAACATAATTCTGTGTGCTTTTCACTAAAGCCTCAAAAGAAAGGGAATTTTTCCAGCTAAAATTGAGAACAGTACATATTTATACATGACTTAAGCAACTGTAGGGAAAAGGCATAAGTCTTAAAGGACCTCAAACTTCAGAGTATCTTATACAGTCCCTCATACAAAGTTTAATTCTGACAGTATCACTGCAAGCGAATTGCACTTCATTCCAATTCCTAAAATGCAATTCTAAGGTATTATTTAGCTTAAGAACTTCATTTTCTACTGCATGAAAATAATCTCCATAATATTGTATAGAAATAATGGATTAGATGATTTTTCATTTTGAAAAGTTGTGAGCATATCAGAGAAGAAAATTAGATCTTTTAAATAATGTGTTTATTTAAGTCAGCAACTGCTCTTTTTATAGGATTTCTCACTGTGCGTATATTGCACACTTCTCTTAAGTAGACTAACTATCTGAGTCCAGGTTTTTTTAAACAAAGTGGTTACCAGAGGAAAGAGTGAAGACATGGAAGTGCCATCATCATTACACTGAGTCCCAAAAATGTGAAAATTATTTACAGTTCTCTTTTTCTATGCTAAAAAGCAACGGAGCAAAGTATCCCTCAAACAGAAGTATAGTTCAAAGAATTCAAATTAATTTATTTATAGGAAATGAATATTTTTCTCAAATCTCCAGCATTTCAGATGTTTGATATCACCATAGAATTTAAGTACTATAAGTAGAAACCTTTAATTAAATTTTCTCATTAAAAAGCCCTTTGTTGTGTTGTGTTTTATATGCCTTTTTATAATTGTTCTGTACCTTGGTTTACCCCAGTTCTCCCCTATTTCAGTGGTTCTGCACATCCTGCCTCCTTCCTCAACCCCTCCCTGGTGTCCTGTCTGTCACTCAGCAGCCCATCCCTTCCCCTGGAAACTTCTGTTAAGGGCGTTGAGTGACTGGTTCGGGAACCGGGGTTCCTCCCACAGGTTACCCCCATTGGTCTCCCCAGAGACCCATCTTCCCAATGTCCATACCCCCATGTTTCCCTGTTGGCTCCCTATCTTTGTTCCCTCCTCCCTTTATAAGGTGCTTTCGGATCAGGGGCTTTCGTCTTCGGCGCGAGGTTACCCTGGGCTCAAGGTCCCTGCCTGAATAAACCTGGGCTGATCCCTCCATTCGAAGTCCACTCCTTCTTCCACCGCAGTCGTGTTCCTGCCTCACCCGCCAAGGCGAGAGTCTGAGCTGCCCTCCTGACTCTCCTGGAGACCGGGAGAATGTCCCCTGCTGTCGGATGTGCCACAGTCAGTCGGGACACTCCGAAGGGACTCTCAGAGGAGCATTTACAACAGGAGAGTGTCCCCCCGCTGTCGGATGTGCCACAGCCAGCCGGGCACTCCGAAGGGACTCTCGGAGAGGCATTTACGACAGCCCTTAATTTTTTACTATTTCTTCATGTTTCTCTGTGTTACGTTTTGCATCATTTACATACCAGGGGGGCATTTTCAGTCCACTTTAGCAGATGAAAATTTAAAATAGCAATAGAATGACACTGTCAGTGAAATATCTACTCTGAAAGACTGTTCTTATGATGATACTTTAATTTTGTTCTGAATCTAATCTGTTTTAATGTTGCTATCATCTCAGTTTTCTGGAAACAGATATAAATGTGAAGGCAAATTCAAGATGAGGAGCTACCACACCTGGAGTGGTGCTTAAAAGCAATTGACTATAAAGAATTGAAGCAAATGTTAAAACAACATTTTTCTTATTTTCATAAACCAGCCAAGATCATTCACACACACTTAGAAACAGTGACTATTTCAAGAACTGAGCCAGACTTACTTCCCTGGGAAAAACAAACTGTGAGCAAGCCTGTCCCCTCTCACTAGGATAGGTGACACTTACCCACAGGAGCATTGCTGTTAACGGTGACTTGATCCTACAAGCACAATCTTTGGGTACAGTTGAGGAAGCACAGCCACTGGCTTCTTAAAGGAAGCTATCCTGCTTGTCTCTCCTCAGTCTCCAAGTAGCTTCAAGTTGTTTTAGCAGGCTTTTAACCTCCTCTTGAAAAGTTTCCAGAAGAGCCTTGCCTGCTTACCTCTCCCTGATAATTAAACAAGCCACAACCTCTAGAACATGACACCAACCCTAAGACACCAGGGAACTCTCCTTTAAATGTAGCTACCATGACAAGCACCTGGGAAGAGGTTGCCATAAGTACTGACTGCTGTGTAAGTAGGATGGCTCAATATGGCTGCTGAAAAGAGCTCCTAATTCTGGCTCCTAATTCTGAAAACCTGGCAGTTATTTGTCACAGAGAAGGGCTAATAAGCCAGCTGATGGCCAGATGGAAAAAGTTAGGAGACAATCTAGCAGACTGACAGAGGCAGCTTATGATTTAGTACTAGAATACGGAAGCCCATCAAAATGGTTTCAAATGGGGTCTTTTTTTTGTTTTGTTTTGTTTTAATCTCATTGTTTTGTCAAGGCCTTCATGTCACAGTATGTAGGTGTTTCTCTTCACCATTTGCCTCCTGCTGAGGGCCATCTACTGCATGGTGGCCTTGTGGTCCCAGTTGCTGCAGGACTTCCAGGAAGGCATCACACCTGGAGCAGTGAATTGCTGAATTTTTTCCATGGATGTCTGAACTAGGGCTGCCTCTGTGTAGTGCCAGAGAATTCTTCATCTTCTAAAGATTGTTAGCAGGCAGGAAACACAGCTCTGATCATGCTGCCAGCATATAAAAGAAAATATCATTGGAAACTTAGCCCCATAAGAAAGAAACTAGGAAATAGATTGCTATTGTTCTAAAAGAGATGGCAATCTATATGGTGGATGGCAATCTAAAATGGGTGGAAGCAGATGCAATTTTTAGAGTGATATACCTAAATATTCCAAGTTTATTTACAACACACTAAGGGGAAAGAATGCACATTCAAAACTCAGAGAAGCTATATGAGTTTTTGTTTAGGAGGAGGAATTAAATCTACCATGTTGGCAGTGTAGCATGATAGATCTTGCTGCAGTGGCTCTGACAGTGCACTCAGAGTTTTGGTTTAGAGCTAATTTCTGTGTTTTATGTATGAGTCTAATAGTACAATTTAAAACCTTCCTTTTTAATTCTAGGCAAACCTGATTGTATGACTGCACAGTGTTTGCCTCCTACACAGGAAGAGACCTACATTCCCTAAAGGAGGAGATTATGACTACACATATAAGCCATTACAGTACAAAACATGGGGTGAAAATGGTCCGAAAAATAGCAGAGGACAAGCTGTTGTCAGCATTGCCCAAGAGTGACCCTCCCTCTGGAGGGATGATCCTTTATGATCATAATTAGAAAAAATGTTCCTTCATTATTAAAATGAGAAATAATTTAAGTATTTTAGTATCTTGAATTATAAAAAGGTATTTACAGCTTCACTAAGTTAGGGTTCAAGTTTTAGAGCCACATATTACACAGAGAATAGAATATGACTTTTTATTATGATAACAAAATATTGCCCATAGTTTGAATAATTAGTGAAGCAATTAGACAATACTCTGAAAGACTCAGAATCCGCACACATAACATAAAGACAAGCTGAAAGATTTTGAAAACCAGGATCATTACAATTATTAGAAGAGGGTAGTTTTCATTTTCTGCATATTCTCCAGCCCACAGACTTCCAAAGCATAGCATTTCTATACTTCAGATAATCACAACAGTGTTGAACCTGTAACTGGTATCAATAAACCCACACAAAAAAGTCAGCCAGGACCAAATCCATTTCTCTTATTTAATAGCTTTTATTTCCACAACTGCTACTGTATTTTACTGCTATTTTCCCTACAACACTAATTTTAAAAAGTGGTACCTAGGGGCAGAAAGATAAGAAAAGCAGATGGCTTTGAAAATGAAAGGGTAGCCTCTAAAAAAACAGACAAGGCAAACAGCACTGGGGAAAAAACTGACTGAGCTTAAAAGAGGAATCTATAACTGAAAGGAATCTAGAGAAAGGGACAGGGAATGATTACAAATAAGAACATAAGGGAACAGCTGAAATTAATGAGATAAACCATTCTCATGGTCAGGATAATAATAGGATTTGTTATCAGTCTCAGCTGAGAATTTAATTTCATTACAATTAATTTTTTTTAATTTTTCAGATTGAAGTCTAATACATTTCAATTAGTGCTTTTTTTAGAGCTCTTTTTATCAATACTTTTTATATTTACATGTAAAATCAGAACCTAAAATTAATTTTTTGGTGTGATTAAAAATAAAGGCATGATACTCAAAATATCCTTTCTTCCCACACCTCTACCTCCCCCCAACTCTAATATTTAGTTACCTGTAGGATAAAAATTAGCAACAGTCACTGCCTCGTATAGATTTTTATTCTTCACATGCAGCTGAATACCTCATTCTGCCAACTACATTGTCTGTTTAGCAGGAATAGTAATTTACAGCTAGAATTTCCTAAGCATTTCCTGATTATCTTTCCTGATAAATCAGTGATATATTGAATACCAAACACTGAGAAGATACATAAATCACAATCACTTTAAATCTTTTATTCCACTGCAGGTATAACTTATGGGCAGAGTTATTGAAACAGACTACTGCAGAATTTAACTAACTTTTTTCAAGGCATAAAAGATCCCTCAACAAAAATACTCTCCCTGTTTTTGGTTTTTTTTCCAGACCTTTCTGCAGAAAACTTTTTTTTTTTTTTTTCCTAAGTAAAGCAAATTAATGTCTAAGGTTTTCAGCAACTCACATAAGGGTTAAGCTTTTTTGAGAAAAAGAAAGCTCCTAATTACACCTTCTAATGTAATTTACTTCACATTTATACCATAAGTATTGGAAGTTTGAACTTTTAGTGCACAAGATAAGAAGGGCTTAAGGAAGGATATGTATCATGTTGAAGCAGTAAATGACAAATTATCCTTTTCTTTTTAGTAGTACTGTTTTCAAACAACTCTTTTTTAGTGTTCAGTGTTGAACTGAAGGAAAGTTTTAAAATGCTCTGAGTATTCCTGCTGTCTAATCAGCTGTACTTGTAGCATGACTCACAGTCTGACTGCTACTGAGGCATTTGTCCTTCACCCAAATGATTCACTAGATGACACTCTTGTATTACAGTACATGCTCTTGCTATGCAAGACATCAAGCTGACTCCTTATAAATGAGAACATAAATTTTAATGAAACTAAAGAAAATGTTTCATATTTTCATGAAATGCTTTGTAGAGAACAATTCATACTTAGAAGTAAACATAAAACCAAATTTAAAAAATATTTTAATGCAGCAGCTACTACTAAAAAGCAGCCTTAAAGCAATTGTACTTTCATCTGAAGCTGAGATGTTGTGCTCTAGACAAAATAAAGAAATTATAATTTTTCTTCATTTTTTCCCATTAAATTATTGCACATATTTCTTTGTAGATTCAAAGTATAGCAACAGATTTTGCAAGATTGAGTCACTATTTTTGTATATGGCCTGAAGCAAAAAGCAAAGAACAAATAAGAAGTAACTTCTTTCAACCATGAACTTTTCTTTCACCCAACTACATTGGAAGACTGAATAATGAATCATGTTGCATTTTTTTCTCATTGCTACCCTGATAGTTTGGGTTTCAAAGGATTTGTCCAGTAACTTACAAGAAGGTCTTCAACAGAAATGTGCACTAAATGCCTTTATCAGTTCAGGTTTATTTCTCCAGCCACTTTTCCAGTCTCCCTACGTGTTGCTAGAAGTGAAGATGTAGAACAGATCCATCATACTTAATTTCCTCCCATGAAGGAGGGTTATGAAATTAGGAACAGCCAGTGCTGTTCGTGTGGTTTTAGAACACAAGAGAATATAGTGCCCCTCTAAATTTCTAGCACGTGTACAATCTGGAAAAATGATCCAGGTGAGATATCTACTGTTCTAGACCTCATCTAGCACTGACAGTGAAAGTGGCCCACTGTAGAATCTACTGTAAAGATTAAGTTACCATATCTCAGCAAGGGCCAGCAGCAATTTTATATCTGTAGGAATAGTATTACCTTCATATAGTGCTCTTAATCTTGGAGAGTGCATTTTACTCCTTCAAATAAATCTGCTCTAAATCTTCCTTTCTGCAGAGATCATGCTAAACAAAGTTTAGACCTTTTTTTTTTCTTTGTACAATGTTTATATTTGTAAGTATACATGAGCATAATTTTTGGTACTATAATTCTTTCAAAGATATGTGTGCAATGCCACTATTTTCTCATTTACTTAAGAGTTAGACTCAATGGTCCTTGTGGGTCCCTTCCAAATCACAATATTCTGTGAATCTGTGAAGAAATCTATTTCAGAAAAGTAATTTACATGTATGCTTCCATGAAGACTAAAGTTCTTTTTTTGCACTACAATATATCCAGTTTTCAAACAGAAAAAATCTACTTGGTTGTCCTGGTTCCAGCCAGGGCAGAGTGAACTTTTTGCACTAGCCATGAGAGGGCAGAGCTGGAGCCCTGTGGGCATGGCCAGGTTGTTTTTTTAACCACCTCAGCTCATTCCAGGGTTGGGGATAAGGGACACTGACTTCTGAGAAGGCCATGGTGGGAGAGGGAAGGTGTTTGCCACTGTTCATTGTCACCTGAGGTCTGCAGTGAGCATTTTTGCATGAATCACCCTCTCTTTTTATATACTTTTGCCATTAATAATGTGGTTGTTACTGTAGTAGCTCACTTCTGTTTCCAGTAAATTGTTCTTACCTGAACCCATGATCTCTGTGCCTTCTTTTGTGCCTTCTGTCAGAGGAGGGCTCTGGGTTTTGGGAGTTTTTTTAGTGGTGGCACTAATTTGGGAAATGCCATTTCTAAACAACAAAATTAGGGTAGAAATATTTTAGGTGTTCAAGTTACACCAATTTGCAAGAAGTTCATTTGTAGCATTTCCCAAGTTGTCTACTAGCATGTAAACGTTTCCAGCTCATGATGTATCATGAGTTACACGACCTACTTAAAAAAAAAAAAATCTTAAATCAAGGATTGGATTCAATGTTTTAAAATATCTGTGGTTTTCAAAACACATATTAATATTAGAATTTTAAAAATTAATATTATTAGTGATTTACAGTCAATAAAGCCCAAATTCAGATGCCTAATGGAGTTTGAAGTGATATTTTTCCTTTTAAATATTTTAGGGGTTTTTTTCCGCTTCTAAGCATGTCATCCGCTCCACGCACTTCTGCAGATCTGTTTTCAACACCATTGCTCAAACTACTCAATCTATTTTCCACCTTCTGAAAGCTGGTCCTCTTATCCTTCATTCCTGGTGGACAATTACATACTGTCAAAAAAAAAAAAAAAAAAAAAAAAAAAAAAAAAAAAAAAAAAAAAAAAAAAAAAAAAGAAGGCAGAAAAACCTTCAGCAGAAAGGTATTTGATATTTGTGTGGAAAACTGAAAACATTAAACCCCGTAAAAGGAGAGACACAGATGGCAGGAGAAGCAGCTGGAAGCATGGTTCATTTCTCCTGCTTTGTTAGGTCAATTAGATTATGTGAGTATGTGCCAGGTAATGGGCTTTTTCCCTGAGCCAGTGCAGCTTTCAATCAGCCATCCTCCTCCAAGCTAGTTAATTATACATGTCAAGGATGTAGGATTTTAAAGACAGCTCTCAGGTTGACAGTGCAAGCAGCTGTCTCAGTGATTCAGAAGCCAGCAAAAATGTTGCTGATAACTAAGCAATAGAAATGGCCCACACTAAATCTGCTATTAAAATTAAAGTCTGTAGCACCAAACTGTGAGAAAGAAAAGCTGATATACATCTACATTTATTCAGAAGAGAAGGAAAAAACAGGAATATTTTAAAGCCATAAAGAAAAACAGCTGAGAAGATGACCCAGGTATCTAATCTTTAGATTTCATTGCCTGCAGTAAGATTCAGAAGTCTGAGACAAAACCACTACTGACAGGTCTCACAATGAGTTTTGGGTTTCTATATTAAATTACTCTGCTCTATAAAGTGTTGTTTATTAGGAAATATAGTTTGCTTACTAAGACTTAGTAATTTCCTAATTACACTTCTCCCACACTGGTGCACACTTAAACAGCAGGAAAGAGAGCAGCCAAAGAGTCCTGAAAAATCAGACATTTTTACAATTAAAACATGCACCAGTAATTTATTATGTGTACAAACATGAAATGTCACATCTTATAAGGAGAGCTGTAGCCAGTGCTGTGAATTTTAAATGCTACATGATGATGAATATCATAAGAAAGATGGAGAAGGAGTTTTTACAGGAGCATGTAGTGACAGGAATGGAGGAATGGCTTCAAACAGAAAGAGAGTAGGTTTAGATAAGATTTGAGGAAGAAAGTTTTTATTGTAAGGTTGGCACAGGTTGCCCAGAGAAGTTCTGGATGCCCCAACCAAACAAATGTTTAAGCCCTGGTTGGACAGAACTCACAGCAACCTGGCTTAGTAAAAGCTGTCCCTTGAAACTAGATGGTCTTTAAAGTCCCTTCAAACTTAGGTTATTCTATGACAAACTTCCTAGCAATGCATTTCCTATTGCAGTATGTTTTTCTGAGAATTTCAAACAGAATTTTTCTATAAATCAGTGTTTATTTCTTAGTTATATCACGTCAGAGCTAAAAATTTTTACATAGGTGGCTCCCTGAGTAGCTCTTGAGGGACTAAAAAACTGTCCCAGGAAAACAACCAAGATTATTAAATGAAGTTTTACAATTTTGTCACAGCTGAGTTTCTGTATTAAAAAAAAAAAACAAAACAAAACAAAAACAAAAAAACCTGAATGATGATATGGAATTCAATCCATAATACTTAAATTCTACAAGAGCATGGTATAGGTAACTCTCCATGCACTCAGAACCAGATTTATTTAATTTCTGTGTTTTTATAGTCAACTAAGGGATGCAAGAAGGAAAAAAGCACATATACTTTTTTGGAATGGTATGCTGACTATTAATCTGCCAACCTTGAAGTCAGCAAGATTTTTTGAGTTATAATGAGAAATTCACCTCATGTAATCCTAGGCTGCTCTGAAATAGTTAAAACTGGATGGAGCTGCTGGTTGCATCAGGAGCATGTTCTGCTCTTTTCACCTCACCTTTTCCCCCAATGGCTGCAGCTTTCTCCCACTGCCTTGTTGTAGCTCAGGAGGAGACAAGTAGTAGCAGGATGTTACAGAGCAAGATAGAGCTTACTAACCTTACAGAGAGGAGGAGATCACAGCACCAGGCAGCTGCAGTTCTCTCTCTTTTGCATTTCGCTTCACAGCTTGCCAGAGGAGTTTTGCTGAATTCAGATCTAGGTGTATAATATTAGTCCAAACTTTACCACAATCTGCATCCAAATGATGTATTTCAATTGTTGTTTAAAACAGAACACCACAAAAAAACAAAAACAAAACATTAAGAATCAAAGCATTTTCTACTAGAAATCCTAGATGCATGACTGGTCATCAGAGGTGTTTTTCTTTATGAAGTTTGTATGAGGTTTAATGAAAAAGAAAAAAGTGAACTGCAAATATCAAGCACCAGCCCTCTGGAGAGGCAGGATTAATTGAGCCACCTCACAATTTTTTTCTGGAAAAGGAAGTTGTAGAGAACCACTAGTGAATTACGTTTTTGCTGTCTCCAATGTTACGGCTCTTCCCAAGTAAAGTTCTATGATGAACCTTTTCTCCTTTCTTCTAGGAATTACATGGTCTGAAAAAACAGTGAAGTAGCTATAGGGCTTTTCTGAGAATGTGCTGTTCTTGAAAGGCCATTTGAGACCTTCCTATTCTTATCTGAGATGCCAGCAGATATCTGATCTCACTGAAGTAACTCACTTAGGAAAGGCTGTTAGCATAAGATGAGTGCCGAAAAGCTCTTCACACCAGCTCTTGGAATGATGCTGTGAAACAATAGCTGTCCATGGTGCAGCTTGGTAAATTTATTTAAATTAGTCACCATGTTGTTTTGATACTAAATTGAAGGTGAAACTTTTCAAAATCACAAGAGAGCACAATCCTGTGGAATCAGCAATTATATCAAAGAACTCCCAGTAATTTTGGCAGTCTGAGCTTGTTACCAGTTATAAACTTGAAAGAGAGATCACAAAACTTTTAGTCAAGTCACATCAGTACCTGGGAAATATTTGCAACTCTCCTTACTCCTAGCACTACCTGTCAGGGTGTGCTTTGATGGCATTAATTAATGCTGAAAACTCAAATGAGGCAGAAGTAGTATCTACTACTAAATAGTATCTAAAATAGCATTAGTATCTTTCATTTCAAAAATACAATTTAATTATATGTAATCCATCCCAACATCACCAGCTGAACAATATCAGTAGCTTTTCTTCAGTCTTGAAAAACAGTGACTCTTTCTACTATCTTCATTCCCAGATCATCAATAAAGTAATGAAAGACATTTGAAATCCTGTTTCACTGAAATACAGACATTATGGCAAGTGAATTAATTACCATCTCCAAAAATAAAATCTTTACTGAAAGCAAATTTCAGTAATGTTGGTCCAGCAAATCACAAAATCATGCCAATAGGTTCTATTAAAAATTGCAGCTTTTTGGAAAAACAAAAAGACATTTCAGTCTTGAGAATTTTGAATGACAAAAGTCTCTTGATTAGGGAATACCGTTTTTTTACAGAGGAACTTGCAGCTATTCAAAAAACAAAATATGATACTTGTTTAGTTGGGATAGATGTAAATAACAAAAATAATTCACCAGCAGTTTTTAAAAAAACATAGGCAAGGAGATCATAACTACACAACTCATGCCGGAATATTTTCCTCACTTCAGAAAACATGGGTAATCAAGACCTTTTTGGCCCCTATTCCTTTCACCACTCATGAGTTGCTCAACCCTGAGATGAGCTCAGTTGGCTAGGGCAAAGTGCTTGTGATGCCAAGGTTGTGGTTTTGATCCCTGTATGGGCTGTTAGCTCAAGAGTTGGACTCAATAATCCTTGTATGTCCCTTCCAACTCAGAATATTTTGTGACTCTGTGAGTCAGAATAAAATACCAGTAAGTCCTGTCTTGAGGACCACTGTTAATGAAAAAGCCTGCAAATGGCAAAGGGAATAATTCAACTAAATATGTGGTCAGAGTGTGCTTCTGTTATATATGCATTCAAGAAACATAAATCTGATAGTTTGAAACAGGCCCTTACAGCTTACCCCTGGCTGGATATAAGAGAGCTGAGGTGTAAGTAATTATAAACTCATCATAGGACTTTGTAAATCAAAACACTTATGCAGTGGCCATCTCACCTCTTCTGTGTGTTGGTGTGGAGCAGCCAATCTAAATGGGAGTATTAAAATCTTTTCAGGTAACTCCAAATTCTGTCTGGAAAATACCAGAGGATGCCTTTTTCTCATTCCATCTTTCTCATTACTACACACAGCATGGAGAACCCACCCCACTGTGGTATGTACAACATAAACAGCACAGTAAAAGGTGATACTCTAAGATATCTGCTGAATTATTTGTTTGGTGAATGATGTGTATAAACTATTCATTGATCTGGGTACACTCTGTGTACCGAGAGAGTACAGAGAGTGTATCTGCTTTATATAGAGTTGACTATTAACTGACTTTGGACTGAGGTCTTGACAGTATAAGCAATCTCGTGTAAAATTAGATCCAAAATTAATACAAAAACTTTTCTTTATAAAAAATATGTATTTGTATATGACCAAATATCTGGGTTTTGTTTCAGTGTTGAAAATCTTACAAAGAAGGAAACACATCTGTTAAATCATATTTTCTGATTCACAAGGAATAAAATGGTGGAACTACAGTGTGAAATGCTCCAAACAATTAGCCTGTGACGTGCTCCACGGCTTTTAATGCTTTTTCCCCTTAAGTACTGAAAGGTTGTTTTTCTTTTGTGAATGTGATTTCAGAGAGGAGCAATGTACATTAATTAACATAAAAACAGGTTGTTCAGTGTTGACAGTTATCCTAAAATAAGCTCTTTACATCTGGTGCTGAATATACCCTTTAATGTAATATACCCTTTAATATTTAACAGATTTGACATCCACTGGAGGCTTATCATTCATTTCATGAGCACTACTTAGGATCTAAGCAGGTCATATGAGACCTGGCATCCTAACAAGGTCTCCTCTTGAAAATACTTATGATGAATGATACTGAATAATTCTCCTCTGGAAACGCTCTGATCGCAGTATTTCTAAGTATTATCAGGCCTGACCTATCAGCTGGATTTTAAAGTAACTACTTCATTTTGTTTTCTTGACTGTGTTAACTTTAACCGGGATTCTTGGCCTAACACATTTCCACACAGCTGCACAAAAGCTTGTGCCAACAAAAGAAAAGGGATGGCACAGAAGTGGGACTAAACTAAGTGCTTCTTGTAGCTGCAGAGCTGCAGTACATACTTAGGCTGCTTGAGAGGCTTCCTAGGTGCCTTACCAAAATAGCACTAACCTTTCTGAAGTGAGAATAGGCTAAGAACCTCTATTTTCTTGGATGATAATTCCATCATCAAAAAAAAAACCCTTAAAAAAACAAAACAAACCAAAAAAAAAAAAAAAACCTAAAAAAAAAAAAAAAAAAAAAAAAAAAAAAAAAAAAAAAAAAAAACAAAAAAAAAAACAGAGCAGAAGCAGCAGGAGGACAGTAAATGGCAGTCGCAGTTTGTTGCCTGCTCTCCAGACTGCTGGTCTACATAGCAAGCCAGAGAGAGAATGGACAGAAGGCAGCAGAGCAGCACTCCAGCAGGCACCCCTACCCCCAGGGGGAGATGGCACCAGTCTCACACACTCCCAAGTTTGGGAACACACTCCCAGGTTTTTAACTGGGAAGCGCACAGTGACACAAGTTTGCAGTGGAAGCACTAAGATAAACTTGGGGTAAACTGTTCTAAACATAAATAAGCTTCAGGTTTTTAATCAGAGTCTGAAGGTAAGGGCAGCTGGATGGTTACTGGAGTGCAAAAGGAAAGATATCTTACTGTATTTTGCTACAGTTATTGTTAATATGTATTTGCTATATGCCTATAGCTTTCAAAAGAACTCATTAACTGGGATAGTCAGAGAGGTGCTAATGAAGCCAAATCATTTAAGTAAATGTTTTAGATTAGATAAGAATAGCTCTCCAGAGTTATTAGTCATTTCTAATAAACAAGACTTGATTAAGAAAACAAAACACAAAACTGAATGTAGCACAGCTCATATCAAGCCATAAATCATAGCTAAGCAGTGCTGGCAAAAGACCCCTACAACTGAACATATATTTATTTTCCATATTAGCAAAACCTTTCTGAAATAGGAAAAGTTAAACATACTAGCGGAATGACATTCTATGTATGTTCTGTTGTGGAAGTGTTGACTAAAATAAAATCTTGCAGGTATTTCTTGAAAACTAATGTATAGAGCCCAGAAAACTTCACCAGCTTTATGATATAGATTATAATGAAAATTCAATATACAACTTAGTTTAAGATATTCCTCATGAGTGTAAACACTGTGGAGTCCTAAGGGATTCAGTCTCCTCTATAATTCAACTATTAAAGTAGAACAATTATAATTTCTACTATAAGAAACATCAAAGAGAGTCAGTAATTTTATACTTTTTGTTAGTATTAGCTTATCTTTGAAAAAGAGTGAATGTGATGGCACTTTTGTTGGAGCTGAAAGCTTAATTGAAAAGAAGACCACCGAATATCAGTAAAGCAAAATGCCAGCACCAGTGACACAGTATTTCCATTGAACTCTGATGACACAAAGTAGGGAGAATTCTTTTTTTGTGCCATGCTGGCTTACCATTTAGCAGGTGGAGAACAAGCTACTTCATCCAAAAGAGTCAGCCAAATAGTTATTTGCATGATTACAGTGAATTGTCTCATTAAAGCGTCAGTGCCCAGATTATCAAGTCTCTTTTCCCTCTTTTTTTTTATTTTTGGCAGAAAATACATATGTGACTGGCATCATTAAAAGTCTAAAGAATGCTGTTTGGAATAGCTGATAGAAACTATTTTCCTTGAGACGAGCACAGTTGAAAAATATACTTTATCCAGTAACCCTTTTATTAAGATTTCAGAATGTAGAGACGAGAGGACTTCCAAAGGACCTCAGAGCAAAAGGACTGGTGGAGAGAAGAACTCACTCAATAAAAGCCCATACCACACTCATTCTGTCTAGGTTTAGAGTTAAATGGGAGTCACCAAGACACCCTCTTTGTATGGGTTACAAAATATTTCAAACACAAATATGCTTTAAGCTAACAATCACCTCAGAAAAACAATGAGAATAACAAAAAAAGAAGCGGATGCATCCATTTCTTGTGCTTCAAGCAATTTTCTAGTCAAATCTATAGTTAGTTTTATCAACACCTTCCAGATCTATAATTTCTATCAGAAGAAAGAACATCACTGACTGTCACTGTTAAATTGCCTTCCATGGCTGTCTTGACTTGAAGATAGAGTTATCTCCACTACGATGAATTCCTGGCTGCTCTTTAAGTGAAAAAGATTTTTATTGTGTGACAGAGATGTTTATCAATGCAACAGATAATTCAAAATAGAGTGTCCTAAAGTAAAGTGAAGTCCTCTGTGGATTCCTTCATACTTTATTCTCATGTTAGAGGTTCCCTCTAATAAAAACCAAAATGCCAGCCAAGTTACTTCTCCACCTTTGATTCAGAGAGAGGGAATCAATCACCTTCCTAAAAATTGTGTTCATTGTAAACAGATCCTTTAAAGTCCTCAGACAACTAATTTCTGAAAAAAAATTTTGCTTAGTATTTAAAAAATGCTAAAGTTCAATCATCAAGGTCCTAAATAAGAAAAGTAGCTCTAAGTGTAAATTAATGAATAATTGTCATTATCAATTCCAGTACTTTTATCGACATATTTTTCTAACATTTACTACAAAGCTTAATTTACAGAAAATATATCATTCATTACATATCAACTACCTGAAAAAAAAAAACCAGCTGTATTAAAGCTGTTTAAAGAGATGCTTGTAGCTCCTCCTAAGCTGTTCTTAAGGGCAAAAGTCCAATAAAGAGAAATGCTTATCTTGACCTTGGAATTCCAATCAAAACCCACTCACTGTTTCCTTCCAGGACTTTTGGAAAAAAAAACCTCTTTATGGTTTCTTGGCACAGATCACAGTAATAAACCTTATGCTAAGGATTTTAAAACCACCAAAACTGTAAAATCAAGAACTGAATTTTTTTCTAACACATATTTCTCCTTGATAACCATCGGTATAAACCAGTATTGTCCTATAACCTGCATAATATAGTCAAGTGAAATTAAATTTCCATTTTAGCATCCATTAATGCATTTTTTAATGTCTTCATAGCAAAAATACAGATTCATGCTTAGTAAAGAACACAAAAAGATTCAAAATTTTTGTATTAGTAAAAAAAATAATTTTATTAAACTTTTTTATTTCATTGTTTAAACAGTAAAGAAACTTATACACCTTCAAAATTAGTGGTTCCATTCTGATTCCACTGAAAAGAGAGTTGTTTGGCATTGTGTTACAGGAATAGCCATGAATTCTGAATACAAGTATACTGGAAAAGTGTTAATTCCTAGCTTTAAAGTCCAGTTTCACAGATTTTTAAGAGACATTTCTATCACTTAAAGTCAGCTCATGGATATTTTAAATGTGCAGAATGCCCATAAGGTTCTGATTCTTTTCACATCAGAATGATGAGTAATACTGAATTTATAGGATTAGAAGTGAGTCTAGAAAAAGTACTACTTACACAGCACTCCAAATAGAAGAACTACTCAGCATTAAGGTTCTTATTGCAAAGCAAAAGAGCTGTTGAGGAATTAGCAGTGGGAAATGATAACTCTGTAAAATATATCCTATAAATTGATATGAGAAATGCAGCATGCCTTTGATATACTCTCAATAGCTATACTCTGGAAACATATTCTTTAAAATAACCTCTTTACAGTACTTTTACAGCCTGATTTTTTGTTTCTTAACTACTCATCTTGAATTTCAGGTTCTTTCTCTCTTTATAAAAAAATTTAAAAATGGAAGCAAAATACGTATCAAATTTGATGTTATTCATTAAGCTCTTAAAACAGGAAAAGGAAAACACTGTAAAATTTAGTATTTTCCACAGAGTGATCACTCCTAACTTCTAAATAAACTTAAATGTGTCAACACATTCTTCCACACAACTTTTAAATATCATGATCTTTCGAAAAAGTAATTATTTTGCATACATCAAAAATCAATTTTCTCTCTATTATAATTGGTATATTATATTCAGTTATACTGACTTTTTGCCTGCAAAATGTATAGCATTCTTTTTAAACTATTTTCCTTACATTAGCTATATATGTTACTTACAAGTTATAACAAATACATTTAGAAAAACATAGGGAAAAGAAAAAAGAGTTTGACCTGTATACAATTTCCAAGATACAGAACACTAAGCGTAACACAAGTTTTTAAAACAAATCAGGTTAAAATTTAATATGCATAAATTCCTGTTTCTCCATTTAACCCAACAAATTTACTTACTTTTCCAGTCAGTCTGAACAGTAAATAAAAGGTAACAGGCAAAACTTCAATACGAATGCAAAAGTAAGTATCTTAAATGTTTGAAGAACTTTAAATTGTACATTCTCCTAGAATATATGTTCTTCAGAGTAAAAAATTCATAATACAAGTGTGGTTTGGGATAAATTTGTATTTAACTTTTAGATGAGAAACACATGAATATTACTGAAAATTCTTTACTAGTAGATTAATAGTCAGTGTTTAAAATGGTAATCCAGTATTACTGCATAACATTTATTCTTATATTTGGTCAATTTCCATTATTAGCTAAAAGATGGTCAGGGTTACTTTCACACTGTTGTGCTCAGAAAATGTACATATTTTCAGCTTTGATCAGATACAGTAGTCTTTACACAATTTTTATCTATTTAGTATTTATCTTTGTAAACTATCAAGTGAATAGTTTTCAGTTTTTTAGAAAAGAATCAAAACAGCTTTTATCTTCTCCATTTTATCATCTGTGAGAATATAAAATGAGTATTTTCTTAATTAAGAAAAGTACTTCCCAAAAAATCTTACTGCAGATGGAAACACAAATGTTTGGTAAGGACAGGTTCCAGAAACTGTTAAAATACTTTCTTTTATAATGCTTTGGCAGATGGATAAGATGATTGAAAATTTTTGAACCAATTATTACTTCTTTGATGCACAAATTGCCTTATTAATTACTGAATGTGCTGTACACAATTGTTTTCCTTTCTTTTTTCTTATATTCATTTGTTGAGTCCCAAAAGCTTAAGGTTTTTTCATTACTCTCAAAGGATAAGTTATCAAAGCTCAAACCATGTGACTGGAGAATTATTTGTCTTAATGCAATGTATTTACACTTCTTGAAAATAAGTCCAAAAGTGCTTTTTTTTTACACCTGGAAAGGTCCCTGATGAGAAGTGAGTAGACATAAGGAAAGGCATACTTTTTATGAGACCAAATTTTCAATTTCCTTTTTTTTTTGAAAAATAATCTATTATATTCTTAGTGACAAGACAAGGCTTTTGCCTCACAAAGATATACACACATTTATATAGGATGAGACTTCTAGTCATAATCAAAACAAGGATGTTTTAAGGGTTATTTCCTTAGAAGATTTACAAAGATTTTTTTCCTGACTCAACACTACTTTAGCCACTAATGTAAAGCACAGCACCTTACAAGTAGCTATAAAGAAAGTTAAGCCCATGCTAGCCATCCCTAGTACATTAGGAAATAGTTTTCTTAATGGAATTATAGGATCTTACTCTCACTCTTCTGATCTATACAGAGCATGTAAGACAAATGAGTGAAAAAACATACATTTTAAAAAAAATTCAGCTCAAGCACTCTTCATCAATCTCTTGTGGTGCTGATAATACGAGCGCAAGCTATTTATTTTGTGTTTCTTGCTTTGTTCCAGGTGAGATATTTCGTTTTCAAGCAGTGACCCTGATTTATTACTTAGGTGTGCTATCCTTACCCTAGGCAAACAGAGAATCCACTCCTTGAGCATGTTCTACCACGGGTGTCCAAAGCCTTCATTCTACACCACTTTCAGCAGCACTGAACACATCAGGAGCGTACTGTGGGTGAGTCCAAAAACCACCAGAGACTCCTGTATTTAAAGCATGCTGAGCCTGCACAGACACTGCTCAGGAAAATTCCTTGTCTGACCATCCAGGATGGCATGACCTGAGCTGGGATGGAGGCACCTTCCCAGCTACACCCCCACACTCACACAGTCACACTGGGTTTCCTCGCCAGCTCAACACCAGGTTTCCCCCAGCAGATGCTCAAATGTCTCTACGCCTAAAACAATTTAATCTTGGTGCAATAACAAAGTAACAGCTCAATCTGGGTGCCTTCAAGACCCCGAACAAGGGAACTTTTATACCCTCACAATGTAAGCACAGGAGGATCTGGGGGTCCCCAGCTCCTGCTGTGTCTCTGAGTGCCCGGTCACTGGCCGCAGGTCCCCGAGCCCTTTGTTGTGCAAAGGGGCAGAGGTCCTGCCAGCCAGGGCTCAGCCTGCAGCTGGTACTGCAGCTGCACACTGAGCTACCTGCACTACAGGGATTCCTCAACACTTCCACAGAGTTTGGGAAGGGCCCTTCTCCAGGTGCTGCCAAAATAAGTGGACTTACCACTGTCCTTGCACTGAAACGAACATGAGTTAAATGATAACTTATATACTCCGTGTTCCTTCACAGTGACCTTACTGAACCACTTTCTCTTGCATTTCAGATGGAAAAGGAAATAAGGATTATCCTTTAAAGTAAAAAAATGGATCATCATGCTATTAAACTAAACAAAGAACTGTTCTTTTAGATAATATGTGGGTGGTTAACCTAGTCATAATTCCTGAAAAGCCTGCATATGTGAATTTGTAACCTAAACTCCTTGAAAGTTAGTCCATTTTCTGTGAAGTAATTGTTTCCATTAAGGAAATGACTGTCTTAAACATGGAAAGAGCCAATACCACTAATGGGTATTAAGTCATGAAAACATTTCTTTTTATGAAAGTCTTTTTAAAAAGTCTCTATAGAAAAAAAATCATTTCCTGCAACATGTCTTTCAGGTTTATAGAACATGTATATATATCAATCAGTACAATAGACGTCTCTTTTTCTTTTAAAAAGTAATGGATGTTAGGGAAAAGTCATTTGCCTCCTTCTCTCAAGACTGATACCTCAGGAAATTTTACTTGAATTTTTTTTTTCTTTTAAAAGAGGAAATAAATGGGATAATATCAAGAGTATTTGTCATAACAATTTTTGGAGCTTAGGAAAGTGAATTCTATTTATTGTGTAAATATTCTGCACACCAGCTCACAGAGACATCACATACCCAGAATGGTGTATGGTAAACACCTGACTTAAGCCTAATGTACTCATGCTATGACACCAATTAGAGAGACCACCGTACACTGGGGGAAAAAATAAAAGTATTGCTGAGATAGCTAAACAATTGCATTATTTCCTAAGAACATCTGCTGTATATCAATTCACAGATTCTTTCCTGACCCACCAACAAAATAAGTGTAAGAGATCAAAGACTGAAAACTGCAAAAACAAATAGTTGAACACTACAGTAACAGTAAAATGAGGCAAAACTGCGAACAGTACCAGTAATAAAAGTTATCTTAAAATGATAAATGGAATTAAACTAAGATAATATTTTACAAAGTCTATATTTAAAAGATGTATGCAAAGAATGCAAGGACTATGGAAGGAGGTTATGACTGCTGCTCTTCCAGGCTAGTTATCCTTTTATATCACTGATAAATTTACTACCTGCAGTTTTGCTTTCAAAAGCACATTTCTTCTGATTTTAATGTATCACTTAAATTTCATACATTTGAATTTAAATACATTTAAATACATTTAAATTTCATACATTTCATTCATTTGCAGTAAGACATTACATCTGATAGGGAATAGATACTATCTGGATTTTAATACATTTGCCTCCAATTTTCATTATTTTACCTTAGTTAGCGTTGATCTTGCCCACTTTAATAAAGTTTGCTTGGATACCTCCTTGATATCAGTTATATTGAATATTTCTAATACCTCAGATATATTCTGTTATCTCAGCTCTGATGCACTGGTCCATATAGTAGCATTTTCCTTAATATTAATAAATTTAATGGAATCTAACACCTCCAAAACACTCTGAGACATTTTTGGATTCTGTTCTACTAGCCCTTTCCTGCCTACATTCATAAATACTGCTTTATGTGCCTGTTGAATGTGAGGTAATGTTCAAAGTAAGTAATTAGCAGCACAGTCTGGCCACACACTAACCTCTCTACAGGGATATAATCCTAAATAAAATTAATTGGTGAATCATAAGACCTATTTTGTAGCCAAGATTTTATGCTGTACTTAAGGGTCTATAAAATTAAAAAATGAAAATGATTAAGATTTTTGACATCTTTTAGGCACTAGTGTTTGCTAACATCGTTGTTTCTATTGATCTCCCACTGAGGATGAGATAATGAAAAGCAGCCTCAGCAGTGACTACCAAGCCCTTTGATGAAGTACATGTTGGACCAGGGCATAATTTGTCTGGATGACAGCAGAGCTTATCTTGTTGCCAATTTGTAAAATACACCAGAAGCTTTGGCACCTGTTCAGACCTATAGTTATGCAGACAGCACAGGGAGTCTGCAGAGTGCTGTGGGAAGTCAAGGGAAGAAGGCTGTAAACAGAATTGTCTGCTTGTCTCCCCACCTTTTTCTCAGCAGGAGTTTCTGAGCAGGGCCTTATGTTATGGGGCTCTGCCAACCATTTTTAGAACCCCAGGACCAAAGGTTCAACTTGGATTTGCTCGACTCTCACTGGGATAATAGTCTGGGAAGTGCCTGAGGATAGATCTGCTCAATACAATGGAACTATCTGAGCCAGTATCTGCTTTACAGATCTACCTCCAAAAGCTGACCAAGACCACATCCATATGATGATATCTTGCTAAAATAAACATTAAAAAGTCCTGTAGGTTCTGATTCCCATATGTGAGTTTAACAAAGAGCCCTTTCTCTATGAAGACAGAAACCCCTCTGGAAACTCATATAAACACATTGGTCTTCCATTTACCGGGTCAATCAAGTATTTAATTAATATATTTAACATTCACCAGAATAGGAACAGGAGAATCCAAATCCACTTCTCCAGGTGAATATCCTGATTACTAGGTGTGGGTTTCTTGCTAATTCTTGAGTTTACTTGATCTGTGGAAAGAAGCAGTTTCCTCATGGAGAACAGAGGAATACTCAGCCTTGTCCCAGAATGTCATTTAACTCAGTGTTCCTTCCTATAAATAGGAGAAGTGGGTTCAAGGTCCAGAAAAGTAAGCCTGGGTGTCTCAAAAGTGGTTAAACAATAAGGCAACATTACAGAGATTTTTAGGGGGGTTTGCTTTTTTAATCAACCAATTGTTTTGATGCTGAACTAGTAATTGTGTTCTGGGAATATAGGTCCCAGGACTACTTGGAGTTTGGCAATCCATTCTCTTTTGAGAATTGGGAACTTTTTATTCTTAATTATTTTGTGAGGCTTAGCTAGTTTACTTAGCTAGTTTTGAATGCAGCCATGTATTCTCCTCACGTGTAATAACCCGTTTCTTTACCTATCCATTCTTTATCCTTTTCATGTCCTGTTTCCCTGTTATAAGATCTTTAACTTTACATAGAAGACTTCCTGCTATGAGACTTCAGATTTTTTTCTGAAACAATAGCATCAAAATATTCTTGCCTTAAAAAGACAGGAGGTTAGATAAAATACTCTATGAAAACCAGAATTCTTTTTCCTCCCAATCTTTCGAGCAACCCCCTTGCATTTAGTTTTTACCTCTTTATAGAGCAGAAAAAATATTAATTTCTAATACATAAAAAAAAGGAAAATTGACCTTAAAATTTATCAAAATGCAACATCCCCCCCCCCCCTTCCCCTTTATTACTTCAGGCCCACATTGCAGAAAAGGATGTAAGCATTCAATTTTCATTTAATTTCTTATTTCCATTCAGGACAGCACCATCATCTGTGAAAGCCGTGAGACTGTCAAATACATATAAATTAGATCTAAATCTCCTTTTTTTTTCAACAGTAAATGCCCTGTATATGTCATTAACCACTGTGCATCATCAGCCATACCAGCAATTTGTAACTATTCCCTCATATGAGGTAAGAAGCACGAGGGTGGTACTTTATATCATTGATGTCAATGACTAACTCCATTTCCTCTGTAATTCTGTCAGCTATGTCATGTCAGCTTTTGAATAAAGCCTCAGCTATAATTAACTGGCTTCCTAGGGTGAAATCAGAGTTTTAGTCAATATTGCTTAAGTTTAAACAATAGCTCTTGAATTCTGTATAGCACCTGTCACTGCTCCGTCTTTGAAATGCTTAACAAAGGTGCTCAGTCTTTTTCAACAGCCATTAGGAAGAAAAGCCAGTGTAGGTGGCAGCCTGTATTATCATATTCCAGATAATTGCCTTTCTGTATGCAATTTTCCTCCTAGCTGTTTTGCATGCAGTTATTATGAATCCATTGCATTCTGATAGCACCCAGATGCTCAAATTGAAATCACAAGCCCTTTTGTTAAGAGACTGTACAAAATATTCCTAAACTAATTTCTGTCCTCAAGAGTTTGGATTCTAAACAGACGGAGCAGAATAACAAACTCATATAAATGGAAAAATATCTTCACATTGAGGAAAAGGATGATTTCAAATGTTGCACTTGCTAATAATCACAATGCTCAGCAGCAGCTCATTTCAGTTTTGGCTCCTACATCCTGACCTTACTAATAGGAATATTTTAATGATAGTTAATGAGAATTTTGCAATTGACTTCAAAGAAATTAGGATTTTACTTTATGAATCCAGATCCTGTAGAAATCAGATATGTGTGATGATAATATTTTAATGCTGACTAATGTCCTAAAGCACTGTTTCATATACTTTATTAAAATACTCCCAGTAGGTGGTTATAACCCACATTCTTTGCTTCTTGTTTTTTCTTCACATCTTTTTTTCTGTGGTATAGCTTGAGATCAAATCTAACACTAAGTCATTTAGGAATTATCTTTAAAAGCAGAACAGGTTATTAATTATGTCATCATGTTTCACACATATTGAAAAATCATACCAGATGATTGGAAAAATGTTATATCTGATGATATATTATATTCAGTGTCTATAGGAAAAGAACTCTGTATCTTCCAAGACTGATACCAGTTGATGGCTCACCCTTGCACAGAGGCAAAGAAAAGAAAAGTAGATCTACATTAATAACCACTGAAAATTCAGGGTAAAAAAAAGACAATTTTTACTATTTATTTTCAAAAATGGGACCGGGGTATTTGGAAATTGATACAGAACTATCTCTAACTCATTATTGGCACCTAAATTACATTAAATATTACACAGCAATAAAGAATATGATTCTTTTCAATTCGCTCAGTTAAAAACATGTATCAAGTCCAGTAAGCATGTAGAAAAAAAACCCCAAATATTCAGTGCATATATGCTTTGCAACTAATTAAGTTTATTTTACATGACAGATCTTGAACCAGAAAGTTCTTAATAGTGGGTATGTTTTATATTTCAAACCAAAAAGAAAAACACTATACCCCGGTGCTTCATCATGGAGAGAGACCATAAATTGCTCTTTGCCAGATCTATACAATTATGCTTATTTGTAGTACTAAGTACTCCAGGGACAGTTTCCCAAATATACAATTCAATGAATGATATGAGAAACAAATCAACTATCAAACATGAGATTATTATTTGGAGAAGCAAAGAAGATGTCTTTTACAAAGGTACTTTTAATAAATTACAGTTGCTGTTTGTTTGCCAATCCACTGACTAAAGTTAAAAAAGCTTCTTGTGATTAATCATGCCAAAAGTACGTCTCCTTGAATAATTGTTCCTGTCTGTATTTTTATTTTTATTCACTGGGCATTCCTTTTTTCACAGTTTTGGTATGCTATAGGACCTCAATAAAGATTTAGCACTTGCATAACTGCTTTCCTGAACAGAGACTTGTTTGGCATGATTTATTGACATAGAAGCTTTAATAGAAACCACCATGAATTCATACAGGAGAAATACATGCAAAAGCAATTAAGTACTCATCAAAATGGACTATTTTCTTATTTTATTTCCCAAAGAGCTGTAGGAAGCAAATGAGAATCTGCTTCCTAAAACTACACAGAGTGCCTTTACTTGACAGAACCAAATTACCATAGCTGTTTTCTGACAGACCATTGTAAAGGTCTTTCTTTTTATTTTAATGTGAAATATGTGAGAACACTTAGATTTCATATAAATTTATATTACTACTATCTCTTTGTATTTAAGGTAAAGTAATAGAAAAACTTAAATGTAAACTTCCATTTCACTTCAATAGATCATCAAAACATTTTATATTAGGAGGTCAAGAAGATTCATTTAATTGATTTGACATTGTTTATTTTGCCTTCCTACTTCAAGCACACTTATATAATGTCTTATGTTAAAAAATAATCTACATCTGACGTATCATAAATCATATGCCCCTCACTGATCAAAATATTTCAAAAGCATAATTTCAAAATATGTGATTCAGAATTTCTAAAGCGAGTCTTTTTCTGTCATTATGGAATGAAATATATTTTTTTAATTTATCCTGATTTTTAACATTATATTTTTATTCATGGTACTGGGCATTAGGGAATGTGCATTTATTTTCCATTGGTAGCAAGATATTACAATGCAGAGCTATGATAATTCAAATTACTATGTTTAAGACAGTTAAAAACATACATTCCTGTTTGGAATACCACACTAATTTGAGCTTTACAAGTTAGGAATTGTCATGTTTGATTGATTTTGTTTTGGAAGAACACACTGATTGGTATATCACATAGCTACTCAACAGCCTAGGACACTTGGATATGGGAGATCTTAGATATGTAGAAAAGCAGAAAACTGCTTTTGTGTGATGTTTACTCATCTTTATCTATCCTATCTCATTTCATTAAAGCTGCACACAGAACGAGTGTGGATTTCATGCCTTCTGAAATTCTGGTATTTGGGCTGCCATGGCAATTTTGCACTTTAAATGGATGAAAACCTGTACTGTAATAGTAGAAACATTTATTTTCTAAATGTTATATAAATGTGACTAGAAATGTTAGAGAGCTGCAACCAGGTAACTTCAAATATCAACCCAGGCTGGGGCATGAATCAATCGAGAGCATCCCTGCTGAGAAGGACTTGGGGGTGCTGGTGGATGAGAGGCTGGACATGACCCAGCCATGTGAACTCACAGCCCAGAAAGGCAAACATTTCCTGGGCTGCATTCAAAGCAGTGTGGGCAGCAGGGGAGGGAGGGGATTCTGCCTCTCTGCTCTGGTGAGACCCCACCTGGAACCCTGCACCCACCTCTGGGGTCCCCAGCACGGGAAGGGCTGGAGTGAGTTCAGAGGCCATGAAGATGAACACCATTCCAATGAACACAGGCAGAGAAAATCAGGCTTGTGCAGCCTGGAGAACAAAAGGCTCCTGGGAGACCTTATAACAGCCTGTCAGTACCTAAAGGGGCCCTCCAAGGAAGATGGTGACAAACATTTTACCATGACCTGTTGCAATAGGACAAGGGGTATTGGGATTAAACTGAAGGAGAGTTAATTTTGATTATGTATAAGAGAGAAGTTTGATTGGTTTTTTCTAAGTGAGGTTGGAAATACACTAGAACAAGTTATCCCAAGAGGTGATAGATGTTCCATCCCTGGAAACATTCAAGGTTAGGGTCTCTAAGAGTCTAGTTGATGATGTCCCTGCTCATTGAAGGGGAGTTCAACTTAATGGCATTTAGAAGGTCTCTTCCAAAAGAAACTATTTTATGATTCCATAACAACTACAGAAAACTATATTAAGATCATATTATGCACCAAAAATTATGACAACCTTCCCATTCACAAATGCAACATGTGGGGAAAAAAATTTAAGCCCTAACCCAGAAACAGGCAGGTTATGAACATCTACTCCAGTATTGTTTAAGGGAGGCAATTCTCACAAAATGAGGAGGAAAAACAAGCCCACAGTCAGTAGAGTTCCATTGCTACTCTGCAAAACTCTGCATGAAGTCTGCAAATTTGCATATCAAAAGACAAAAACTCATTGATTTAGTTTGTCATGCTCCATATCACAGGTCTTTAGATCTCAATCATGTATCCCTCTGTTCAACTGCAGTAATTGGTGCTTAATTAAGTGAAAAATTTGAGAAAACAATCCAATTTGGTTTGGGCACATTTACTACAAGAAGTATGAGGGAGACAGTAGCATCCTCCTCCTCCCCAAACCAGCAGGATTTCAGCTGGAAGAAGTGCAGAATGTCCTACTATTACTCCTTCCAGCCATGCCGAGGACTTTAAAGATGGTAAATTTAGCAACCGGATAGTAATTTTTTCCATCCTTTAATTGTCATCATTGTTAAAAAGTGGTCCTAAATTTCTGATGCAAGTATCCGTGGTTCAGCTACCAGGCTCCAATTATGTCTCTGTCTAAATTCTTTTGCTGAATTTAGGTGCTTTTTATTAACCGCTATATACTCATATGTTGCAATCAAGTGACATCCCAATTTTATTTCAGATAAAGTAAATGGATTGAGCTCAGTTCCTCGCAGCAAGATACTTTTTAATCTTAGGAACATGTCAGTAGCTTTTTTTCTTCATCTGCCCCAATTTTTCAACATTCTTTAAAAATTATGGACTTCATGAGCAGTATCTCAGTGCTATATATGAAGATCTAAGACTTCTTAATTTTTTTAGAGATTCAAAGATTTCATTAGTTCCTTTTTTTCCTACCAGACTGAATTGTGGGAAAGAATTTGGAACGAGTTCTGCTCTGTTCCGAAAAAAAATATTCAGTGTGGGGATAAGTGAAAAAAAAATTCTGCAGATTCAGCAAGGCAGTAACTAATTAGACAACTCAAGAGTCAGGCAATCTGCAGAATGAGCCAATGAACCATCATTAAACATCATTCAGCATCAATTCTTGATTGATAACCATGTCTTCCCAGAGTATATTTCTCAAAAAAAAAATGGTGTTAGAGAAGGAATACTACAAGTAATTTCCACTGTTAGCCCACAGTATACCTTATGGAATCACAGAATATCCTGACTGGGAAGGAAACCAGAGGAATCATCAAGTCCAGCTCTTAGCCCTGCACAGGACTGCTCCAAGAGTCACATCATGTGCCTGAGAGCCTTGTCCAAATGCTTCTTGAGCTCTGTCAGCCTTGGTGCTGTGACCTCTTCTTTGGGGAGCTGTTCCAGTACCCAACCACTCTCAAATAACCTCTTCCTAATACCCAGCCTAACCCTCCCCTGGCACAACTTCAGACCACTCCCTTGGGTCTTGTCACTGGCCATGACAGAGAAGAGATCAGTGCATCTCCCTCCACTTCCCCTCCTGAGGAAACATTTTAAGTGCTTAGACTGTTTTCTGAAGTATTTCTTATTTCTTATCCAGGATATTTTAAATAAAATATTTTTGTAACATCCACTTGATATTTTTTTCATCTACTTGTACTTTTTTCTTTACTGATTACTGTAAAGTTTCAAATCTCAGTATGCTGTTACTGTATTTTGTGAATCACAAAGTCCAGCATTTGGAAAGGAACACAAGAGATAAACTAGTCAATAAGCCCTTCAAAAGGCAGGCTCTATTGAAAACACTCCTTCAAAATCCTAGACAAAATATTTATTCAAGATACTTTATGGACTATCATAAGGATTGAGCAGATTTTTTGTAGTCTTACTTTTTCATCATATTAATTTTGACTGTTTTAATTTTAGCATCATATACAAAGCACTGAGAGAACTAATTCCTCATTTTCTCTTCTCCATAGCTTGCTTTGTTTACACATTCATTTTCCCTGCTTCTATGACATCCTACAATTTTAGAAGCCTGTTAGAATTATGCTCTGCTTATGCAGATCTGCCTATACCCAAAATGAAAATGTCTAGAACTGTTACAACCAAATACTCAGAGCTAGCTAGAGGCACTTCAGCACCCTTGTGAACTCAGCACTGCTGAAAGTTATAAAGCATTTAGCAGCCTTAATGTAGCTGTCCATGAGATTTTCATCTGCATCAAATTTTCACTGACTTTTCCCTGAAGTAGGCTGCCAAAACCAGGTTGTTGTTTTTTTTTTTTTTTTTCTGAGCAGATTATATAATTTACATGTACCTCATAAAATCAGATTATCACTTAAAGCTTCCAAATGAAACTTATATAAGAAAAAACATCCTGACCAAGCAAAATATTTTAAAAAGGGAAAATGGTACATACTTCTTGAAGACACAAAAGGTGAGATAATTTCATGGGGTTTGGTCTTCTTTCTGGGTTTGTTTGTTTTACATTTCCATTGTCAACCCAAACTTGAAAGCTGGTTCAGAAGTCGTATGGGATATGAAATCAGTTTTCACTCATCACATGTGCCTCCCAAAGACAGAATGCTGATATCATCAATATTAGTTCTGAGGTTTTGTTCCATTTTCAAGGTAGATGTTTTATTCTGGCCGTGTTTTGTCAGGCTCTGAGGGGGACAAATCTAACCTGACCCTAGGATTTTTAACCGGAAAATCAGATCTTATTAGATTCTCTATTGCTGAAATTTGAACACATACATATTCATATGGCTTATATGATCAGAGCTTAGAAATACTTTGTAAATGTGTTCCAGTTCTGTATAAACTTGAATGCACAGGCTTAGGAGTCTCTGAATTTGTACATAAGAGTTTAGCACAAAACCAGCAGAGGTATGCATCTGTGTACATCTTGTTTGTAATATAAACAGCAATAACACAAAATAAATAATACAACTCCCCTACAAAGTATCTTCAAAGAGTTTTTCTGTGGTTTCGATACATGTGAATGTGGAGGGGATCAGTTACCACTACTCAGCAATGGGCTTGGTTGCTGCTGATCACATCAGTATGTTAATTTCTGCACAGTGAAAAGTTGTCTGGATTTTCTGCTATGAAAACCTGAGTAACACAGCTTAGTATTTATGCATATCCACTCACAAAAGAACATGTAGCAGAAAACCTCTGGATGTGCTATCATCCTAAATTACTTTTACTGCAAAAGAGAGGAAAAAAAGTAAACTCAGAAAGTATTGTAAAGGAAGGGAGTAGAGGGGGAGCCTATGGAAAATATTGAAGATCATTCTAAATTCTATGAACTAGAAGGAAAAAATGATTGGTTGTGTTTGAATTTCTTTACTTTAAGGTACATTGATATTCCTTTGGGAGTTTTACAGAATACCGCACAGGCCAGAATGAATCCCAAAATTCAGAGTATCTTGTGAAGGCATTTCATTTTGACAATGTGTGCAATTTTCTTCTAACTCATTCCTTATAATATTCATTTCCTGGCTTTTGATGAGTACTAGTTTAACTGAAATCTTTTTTTTTTGCATGAAAATATGTATGATATTATTATGGAATAGTGGAATAGATGAATTTTCTCCATGATATTTTTCTCCTTATAGCCTTCTTAACCCAGAATAACTGGTTCATTTTACAAGTCCCATTAAACATACATTTCTGCTTTTGGCTTGAAAGCTGTTGACTTAACTAACTATTGCTAATAGAGTCTTCTTAATAGCAACAAAAACATGAATAAATTGCCAAAAAAAGGAATTCTTCTTCTCATGGCAGATGAGACTATCTTTACCCTTCTTAAGCTCACCTGGGTTTCCATCAAAGACAACTGAGCAGGACCAATGACCCAAAGTGCTCTGCAAGTGGGAGAGGATCAAGGGTTGATTTGAACAGATGACACAGATCATTGATGATCAGTCTCAAGCACTTGTGATTGAATTCCCAGGTGTTCCTGAAATTAAGGTAATACTGTTAGTTAGCCACTAATGTAATTGAGAGTCAGTAGCAAGAGGAGGAAAGGTCTGAGAAAACAAAAGTTATTGCTAGCACACAAGAGCAGGAGAAACAGAGAGAAATTAAGAAACAGAAAAAGAGAGCAGGAGAAACAGAGAAATTATCTCTGAAATTATGGTGACATTCAGGGTAACCACATGTTTCAGTGAACAGACAAAATGAGGTTGCACTCTACAGGGGAGTTCACTTTCACCACAATCTCTGTAAGAACTTTTCTATAATTAACGAAGTAAATTACAGCAAGTCAACCTCCAAACAGCTTTACAAAGTCTTTCAACTTACTACATTTTAAAAAACTGGCCAACGTTCAGTTAAGTTTGATTTAGTGACCCTTTAATTCAAACAAGTTCTTTTAAAAATTTTCTTCTTGTTTTGATACGTATTTGAAGTATTTCATAAAAAAACTCTCTGTGAGCTCATCATGTTAGCTGCAAATAAAAAGAAGTTACTTGACAGTGCCCAATCGACAATTTTTATTAAATTTGCTCTTAAATACTAGGGCAACAAAGGGAACAGACTAAAGCCAAAACCTAATCCTTAAAAGGCGTGTAATTAAAATTGCCACAATATGCTTCATTTCCAGTGTCCCCCAATTTATTTACTGTGTGCAAATCCTTTTCCCTATGTACTCTGTTACAAATATGGGAATATACATAATTTGAAACAGTTATTCTATATATATAAACAATATTTTTCTGATTTTCTGTTTTAGGATTTGTTAGAGTGTTGATCACTGTTGTATTACAGTGATGGATACTTCTCTAACCAAGTGAGGCAGTGAACCCTTAAGTGATTCATCTTACTGATATCACTCATCTTATCATGTGGTAGTGTTAGCTATCCTGAACACATCCAGGACTCAAATCTAGCCAATTAAGATGTCTAAAATTAAAAGTCTTGTGGTGGTTTACTTTCATAACTTGCTCATGTGAATTCTGCACACGCAATAATGCCTTGTTTTGCTCTCTGTCTCATCAGTTGATCAATCAGCTAATTGGTAAAGGCATGTCAAAACCAACACCATTAAAAAGACAATGAGACCTGCTGACCCCTGTAACAGCCAGGAATCTTTGAACATTTCTCTGGGACTCAGATTTAGTGAAGCAGTAAGAGTGCATGAGAGGTTGACACTAGTGTAAGTCACATATTCAGTTGAATATGAATCCAACATATTCAGTTGGACTGAGCTGCATAAATGGAAAAAACAAGAAAACATAAAAATTTCTCGCCTAGTTCCAGCTTCCCCAGCCCACAGACAAGAGAAACAGCATGACACAATTTTACACACTTTCTATTTGCCTGTCTTTACAGTAGATCAGACTTGGAGAATGTTACTGAGGATTCCACGTTTCTGTGAGCACCTTCCTCAGCCTGCAGGCTTTGTGAAAGGTCTTTACTGGCATTCGCTGCTGCAAAGGTTTTGAAATGTTAATAAAAATTTTGTGTGATCTCAAAGAGCATCTGGAGTTCAGTAAATTCCCCAGTCCCCACTCCCATGTGGGCCTACAGCAAAGCAAAACACACCTTTCTCAGAAAGTTACATTACTTGAAGTGTGAGGCAGAATTACCAGAGAGCCCTTAAGCTTCAGGCTTAAGGTGTATATATGAAAGGTGTATATATGAAAGATAGAACAGAAGTTTTAAAAATCTCTTCAGTTTGACTGATTTAAGCTAAATGCCTTTAATTTACCAGCATGCTCTTCCTGGTTATTGCATTTTGCTTTCTTCTCCTCCAACAGCGATTTCTTGCAGGGAAAAAAAGTAGCCCCTCAGGAGCTGTGCCTGCTCTCATCTTTTTCTAACTCCATGCCTATCCTTTTCCCCCAGTCCCTCAACACTCTGAGTTTCTTAGAGACCATAAAAAGCAGTGTTGCAAACAGGCAGGCATCCCAGCAGTGAAAACAAGCTGTAATCAGAGCATTTTTGACAGCAGGAATAAGACAGAGGAGTGAGGCTAGCATACACTCATACAAAACTCTGCAAGAATTGTATCTGAGGAAGAATGGAAAGTGATCCTGCGCCCCTTTCAGTGTGGTGATCATGACAGAAACACCTGGGATATCAAAGCTCCTTAGAGAAATGTAGCTTTCAAGATCCAGTGTGTGGAGGTCACCCATTACTGCTCCTAAGCCAGGTCCCCCACTTGTTCAAATGTGACTGCAAAACATCTGTGACACATGAAACTGTTAAGACACAAAGAATGGAGATTCTTCATACAAAGGATTCACATCCAATAAAAGAATTACATCTCTCACACTTCTCATGTTAAGCGACATGTGTATTTTTACATTTGGGGAGAATTATAAGATCTCATGGATATCAGAACAATGTTTGTCCTCTACAGGTTTTGTTTCCTTATTAGTAATTTTGAATTTAGTGGCCAATTTTCAGCAAACGCCAAAGAATATTAAACACCAAGCCTGCAAATTTGCTGATTAAAAATAAAGAGACCTTTTCTGTAAAAATTGGAAAATGTAGAAATCTTGTCATTCAGTTCCCTTTCCTTTGAAATAATTTTATGGTAAATCAAAACAGGATAATAAATTATACTCTGTAAATCCTTTAAGCTGATAATTTGAAAAACTATTTCCAAGCTTTTTTCCCCTGATACAATGTACCCCAGCTTTCATCTAGGAAAGAAGTCATATTCTGCAAAAGTATCAAAGTTGCAAGTATCAAATTTTTCCTTTCCTCCTCTTTTTTTTTTCTAAAGACACTTTAGTATTGCCTTTCTTGTCTTTTTTTTCAAACTTAACAAAAGTAACTAGTTTATTAATTCATTCTTTTGTTTATTATGAATTTGTTAATTTTTTAGCATATTAACACACTTTGCTCATACCAGCAGCTACTACTTGGAAATGAAGAAACCACTAAAAACAAAGTAAAGCTATCAAGTTCATCTTCTGGTAAAAGACAGGAAAGTAGTGTCTTTCCTCATCATATAAACTGAGCAAAAATATTGCAAACACAATGACGTATCTCTTAAACAGTCACATTGAAAATGCTGTTTCTCTTGCAAAATTAATTTTTTAAGCAGTTGAAGGTATTATTTTTAGTATCTCACAATCTACTCATCTAATTGATCCAACCAATGATAATCACAGCCCATCTGCTTCCTTCAAACTCCCTTTCAAGGGTATCAGCACACTTCAGCTGCACTATGCCACAGTTACTAAGGCAACCAGTGTGTGAAGCAGGCAGAAGCTGTGCTTATTCACATTAAAATATTCTCCTGCCAGAAAAACCCTACAAAATGATGTATATCAAAAGCTACACATTTGCATGCAAGAAATATATATGAAAGAACTTCGGAGGAGGGGGAAATACATGCCCTAATTTTATTTCTTTCTTTTCTTTCTCTTTTAAAATACTTTTATGTTTGTGGAATAATGAAGTAGAGGTTTCACATGACACAAGAAAAGTAGGAAGCATTCGGGGCAAGTAATGGAGATATCCAAGTGGGCAGTAGATGTAGAAGTTGCTTCCTCAAAGTACCTGCTATGTAAGTCTGAAGCAATGACACAGATTTATGCTCACAGATAGAGTTTCTCACATGCTCACTGCGTGATGCCAGCTTAGACTGCCCTGTGACTGTCAGGCTACTGCATATTGTGTGACCTAAGAGTCCTTTCCCAAATCCCAGGTCTGAATGATTTTGAGCTTGAGGGGGAAAAAAAGCCCCATCTGTTTCCTTGCGCTCATCTTTTCTCAGAAAAGCACAACGGGTACTTTTTATCTAAATATTTCACCATTTTTCTTATACTAAATTTGTTTAGAAGTTAAGTTCTTCTGAGGAGACAATAAATTTGGTTTTTGGAAGGCTTGAGAGGGTACAAGATAGAATCAGAAGATTTGCAAAACACAAAACCAATTCTATGTCTTTCAGGAATATTTGGAAAAAAGTTCTGCCCTGATCTCTAATTCATTGCAACATAACAAATAAAAAACTTCTCCCTCTCTTGCTGCTTTCAAAACCAATTAGAATCCTGCAGAGGAATAGAGACTCTGGGGTTATTGCAGGTGAATAATATGTTTTGATGAATTAGCTGAAATATTAATGTACCAGAAATAATCACATTGCACACTGAAGGCTGAGACACTAATTGTGTCTTGCATCTTTATACATAGCTGACATTATTTAAAAAGGCAAATAGCACAGCTTTGAGGAGGCAAAATCCCTAATTGGGAAAATAGGAAACATCTCCCAATTTGAATGGACCTGCCAGGAGAGCTCACCTTTGGAACAGTCCCTCCTATAGTGAAATGCTAGCAGTTTTGTTCAGAGCTAGACAGAAATTTTCCTGTGAAAAAAAGTGCATCAGGAGTGGTAGATTATTGAGTTCCAAATTATTAGTCTGATTGACCATGTTTCTTCATCTGTGTCCCACTTGAAAGATTTATTCTGCTTTAAGCACTGAGGAGAGGATTTGCTTGCCTGCTTCCAAATTATTCATACAAGCCTCCTTTTATGGTTGGTAGAGAAATTGGCATTTATAGAAAATAATTTATCTGCACAGTTTTAGCCCGGTCAGAGAAGCGGTGTTACATCCTACACTTCCCTGTTTCTCTCCACTGATTGTAACAGAAGCAGAGACATCTGGCTCAAGAGCAGACATCTACATTTCATCAGGCAAATCAGCCTCCCCTTAAGATCATGATCTACTGCCTTTTCTTAGTATATTCCTGTCCTCAGAAAATAATTCGTCGGGGCAATGTGAAATTACCTCCTGAGTTATTTGGAACTTGTATAATTGAGTAATATACTTAAGCCCTGCAGTGAAGGGCAAAAATACCACCATTTCTGACCTTGCACTAATGAAGCAGAGAAAGACTCAAGACTGTATTTGCTACACTGAACCTTAGGAACCTGGCAGCCAGTTGCAGTTCTAATTTGCATCCTAAAATTTAGGAATGTCATGGTCAAATTAACCCACCTAGTGTACACAGCCAGTTGTGCCCCAACTCACTTTTTTCCTTGTAAAGCAAATCTAATCCAGAGTTGAGAACAAAGATCAACATTATTCAGGCCATCCAGAATCAGGAATGATTTTAATGTAAAAGAAAGAGGAAAAATCACATTTTCCAGAAAGATAACTAAGGAAACTAAACACATTCTATTATTAGGTGTTGTAGCATTTCCTAAGCATAGAGATGCAACATGGTGAAAGAACAAACAATTTCTAATACTTAGTGTAACTTTTTCCCAAAGTGTGCTGTTAGATTCACTGAAAAGAAATGTTTATTCTGTGCCATGTGAAGGATTTTCATGCTCCAGAGTTTCAGTGCCCACTTGTCATGTGAGCTCTGCTCAGATCAACCAGATACCTCTGGAAACTCCTTGCATGGCTCATTCTTTAGCATTCCTGGCTTTTTTTAAGTGAGCAAGGATCAGATTAAATGATTCTGTAAATACTTTAAGTTACAAAACTTAAGGTATAAATACATTTTTCTTAAATACTGTAGAGTGACACACAGTTGACTAGCACAGCCACAGGGAAACAAGAATAGGGTTTATCTGTGCTTAGATTATGCTCTTAGCAAAGACTCTTGGCTCGTCAGATTTCTGCCACCAACTAAACAAGCATTGTCATCCAACTAATGGCATTTGATACAGCTAGGCTAGCTGTGGGGGAGCTGTCCCAGCACTATTGTAGCTCAGGGTAGAGCAGATTAATCCCAGCTAGTTGCCTTACCAGTCAAGCTCAGAATGATAGAAAGGCGCTAGAAAGTTCTTTCTTGTGAGTCAAGCTGAATTCTGACACAGCAAAGTTTCCAGTGCACAATAACTGCTATATATCTGAGTTTTCACTTATAGAGGCTGAAGTGTTGAAAAGCAATGAACATTTTGTAGCTTGCCTGTGTGAAGAAGTAGGATGAAAGCACTTAGAGCTTAAAAATTCAATACAGTATCACCTTACAGCTGCCAATGATAGAACTGGAGAAGCTGTACTGCAGCTACACATCATTTCTATCAATAGGTCTCCTGGGTTTCTAGTAGTAGTAGATGGGTACATTGATTAAGATGACTCAGTTGCCTCTTGCATCAGTGGTTCCAGTTGAGACGGCTGCTTACATGAGCTGGATGAAAAAGTTAATCTGCTGAGCAATGTGAGAGTACATCAACAGCAATCAAACAAAAGTGAGAGAAACTAGACTGAAAACAGTGCAAGCAGCAATAGTGTAGGAGAGCATTATTCTTCTACGTGGTTTAAAAATGTAGAAGGGAATAATTTCCCACAGGATATGTATTTTCGAGCGCAATTTGTATTTTTGTACAAGCATGATAATTACCATTATAGATTGCACACAAGCTTGGTGGACATCACATAATTATCTCCTTAAAATGTAAACAAATATCTGCTAAACTGCATCTGCAGCCCTTTAGGTTTCTATAAATACTGTAATAACAGCAGAAGTTCATTTAAACAAATATAGCTGTCTATCTGCAGTTACTGTTGTTTCAAAGCTTTCATTGTGGAAACAGAGTTACAAAAGTTGAACCCACACGCACACACAACCATTATAGGCACTAATAGGTTTGACTTTTGAACATTCTAAAGGAATATTCTCAAGCAAACAAACCAGGATTACAATTATTTCATAAACCAGACTAAGCTTGTGCTTTGAGCTTTACATGAGACTAGTTGCTATGTCCATACCCATCGAGAAATGGTTTTGACTCAGATAGTTGCTCTTCTTCTGCACATCTCTCTTGTTTCTAGGGTAATACTCTTCCCCAGAGGCAAACCATTTTCCCTTTGATGGTGTAGTTCCACCCTGCAGAGTACTGTATATGTAGATCCAAGTCTTTCTATCCCTTAGCATCTCTGTCTATTCCTATTTTCACTAAAGCATTGTTTGTGATGTCAGAGAGCTGCAAGCTTAAGATGTCATTGCAACAGTTCCTATTATTATTGGTCAGAATGCAGGCAGTGGAAAAGCCAGACTTACATCAGACTCCTTAGTCCAAGCAATTTGTGGGTAATACTGATACATTGTGAAGTGAGCACTAGTGCAGTCATATCAGATGAGCAACATAAAATAAAATAAATGTAAGAAATTAGCAATCTTGTGATATCTTCAAAGAAAGAACAAGTTACTTCATATCACCTCAGGTTGATAAACAATGGCATTAGCTGCTTAACAGGGTGATTTTGATCCTGTGACTCCAGTGACTTCTGTGCATAGAGTTTGCTAACAGTGTTTCTGCATCTATTCAAAGTGAAGTGTTACCTGCTCTTATTGGGGGGAAAAAAGCCCACAACGCAACAAACCTGTGTACCATCTTGCACACCTCTGTACTTTGTGTATAAATAAAATAAAGAGATGCTATAAAAGAAATAAAAAAGATAGTAAATTTGAATATTCATAGATTTTTATCTGTTTATTTTACTGCACGGATGAAAACATGCGTGCTTATTTGCTTTTTGATTTATAGCTGTGAAGAGCTGGTTCAATGACTCACTGCTCCCACGCAGTACAATCTACATTCTTTATTTCTCTGTCTTACCTCACATGCACACACCAGCTCACATGCAGAGTCAGTCAGAGCTGCATCAATCTGGTTTTTTGTATATAAAACTGATCTGTGCATATCAAGTGGCTGTAAAGTCCAAGATGTCCAAGATGTTGTTTAACACCTCAGGAAATCTCAGCCAAATGGCTGCAGTTTTCCTTCCAGTACCCAGAAAATATTCAATAGCTTGTACTTATTTAAGAGATGCTTCTGTGACAAATAAGAAAGATAAAAAAAAATATTGTAATCTTCTTGCATGTTTTGAACAATAATTTGAAGTAAATTTTGAAAAGAAAGAAAGTAACAGTTTAGTTCAGAGCTACAATGGAGATTTCCAGGTGAAAAAAATTTGATATAAAATGGACAAAAAAGAGACCAAATATAAATTTGATGAAAATCAGACTTAGTGGAAAGAAATTAAGCAATAAAAAAAAAAAAAAAACAGAATCAGAGAAATAACATGTTTCTGAAGTTCAACAGTTTCCTGTGGGAAACAAGAACCAAAATATTGACACACAAACAAATACACCTAAAATTAATGTTTGGGTCATATATAAGTATAATTTTAACAAATTAAGTTAATTAAAGTTACATTTTGGTAAACCTCCTATTCCATCATAAAATTACTAATGGAACCTAAAAAAAAATCGGTTTATTTTCAATTTGGAGAAAATCTGTATTGAAAATTATATTTCAGAGCAAAGAATCAAATCGAAGTGTTATTTCATTTTCACTTAAAGGTTTCTAAAATATAAATTGGGTGTGTGGGGAGGCTTTTATCCCTCTTCAGCCAAAACAATATTGCAATGTTGACATGAATTCACAAAATATTTTGCTTGACACAAATGTTCCCATCAACATAAACTGTACTTTTCTATCAAGAGAAGATCATTTTGACCAAGGAAAAAGGCTTGACCTCCATGAGATGATCTGTAACTTGCTGAAAACAATACCATGACATTTTCCAGTTTCCTGCTAAGATGTCATTCTCATCTAATTCTTAGAAACTGCACATCTCAGACATAAGAGACATATTGACCTCAAAATGGCAATCTTCTTGGAACTGATAACATCTGTATTCAGACCTAGAGCACATCCTAGAAGGTGCTTCAGAACTGACAATCAAGTCTCTTCCATAATCCAGCAATAAAAATGAGCTTCAATATTTCTAATCAAAACAGAATCACAAATTCTTATAAGATGCAATACTAAAAATAAAAGCGGAGGTTCTGTCTGTGAGTTTGGCTTTGGCTTAACATCCAAAAATATCTAAAACATCTCTAGATACTTGAGAATGTCTTCAAAGTTTTCAATGAAAAGATAGCTATAATTCATATACAAAATGATCAGGAAAACGACCATGCAAGTATAAAATGCAGATAAATTAACTGCAAAATTTATTAAGTTTTTTCATAATAACTTATCCCCAGTAGAAGAAAGGGTAGATGACAGGAAAAAGAAAATAACTCAGAAGATAGAAAGCTCTGAATATCCTAGTCTCAGCTGACAATTACTGCTTTGGTACAGAAATTACTCTAAAAAATTACCTTTATCTCAAGGGTTAGAGATTTCTGTTATAATTATTTATAAATCTTTATAACAGATGTCTCTGAATAATTCTTTAATTCTTTATAACAGATGCCTCTGAATATTTTGCTGTCATTACTGCACTGCTAGACAATAAATTTGTGACACTCTGCTGCCTTTTCACAGTTAGGGTCTATAACACTAAGAAATACATTATCTCCACTTGTACTAGACCACACTATTATTACAAATTTTCAACTATAGATCAGCACAACATATAATGATGAACAAGAGGCTCAGAGGAACTTTATAGATGTATATATCTCAATTGCTTCTATGACATTTTATTTTATGTCCTAGACAAATTGGACCATGATTACCTTCCTAAGAAATGTATATTATTGAGTCAGAATATACTTCAGGCATGTCAGCAACTCTTCCCTATTAACATAATTNTTTCAAGTCCTGGAAGCATTGCATCTGACTCCAGGGTTTTTTTCAGAGTGGGAATTGAAAGCAAATTTTCAGACATAACACAGGGCAGATGGATTTGAAGCTGTTTGAGAGTCATTGTTGCAATTAATTTTTTTAACCTATCATTTAAAGAAAATCAGTATATTAGAAATAAAGTAACTTGATTA